>JAJLRJ010000012.1:2325000-2527724 GCA_024195265.1 Dendrophyllia cribrosa | reverse complement strand
TGACTGAAAGCTGCAATAAAACTAGGTTCCAAACAGGCAAAATGATCAAGAACATTGTAGAGAATTCAGTTTACTTTTGCTGAACAGAGTTCCGTGAAAATTAGTTTGCGGTTGTCACCAAAACATAAACAAAGAACTTAAAATAAAACGCATATAATTATTATCCTGATTTCGTGTTCGCTTTACACTCTGGCGACTTCAAATTATATATTTTTCGGTCATGCAACATGAAAAGGGAACAGTGTTAAATAGAACAGCTAATAATTTTGGGTTTTATGTTTTTTTTTTATCATTTGTCTGTAGTTGTTGACTGTAAAGAATTATGATTTTTGAATATGCACCAGACATGTTCAGTTGTTAAATTCTACGCACTTTGTTTGAGGATAAAGCCATTAGATGGGAATTATTTTTTGAAAAAAAAAAAAAAAGCCATAAAAAGAAGACGCAGAAAATGTTTTAGTTTGATTAAAGTGACTGCGATTTTCTATTCGGAAAAACTACACGTAAAAGCCACCATCGATCAAGCGAGGTACAAAACATCCCCGGGGCAATTTTTCATGCTACAAATGAATAGCTCTCGCGTAATGCTCGCACGCGTTTTGCCTTCTTGCTCTATCATAGATCCACGAGAGAAAAAAGTTACTGCTTGTAGTTGATCGCTATATATAATATTGTGCTATTCTCCTGAATGAGACGTTCACTCAAGCTGAACTCAACAAAACTCAAACCAAAGGTTATCATTCCATAAGTGAGATAAGTCACGTCATAACAAAAAAAGTACTGACTGAAAGAAAAGCAAACAGTACAGCATGATTTCCCTTAGACTTGCCCACAAGTCGGCTTAAAATTGATTTTTTCGTTTGGTGGGTGCAAACCGAGGAAAGTTCGCGCGGGGACTACCAGACGTGAAATGAAAACGAATGACTTTGAGATAGTCTAAGAATTCTCTCAAACCAATACTAGTCTTGTTGACTAAACATTTAAATAAGTGATTTTATGTTTTGAATAACGGAGATAGATGAGAACGGCAAAGCAATAATAAACTTTTACATACGTCAATAATTTCTCTAAGCTCTTATATTGAGAACTTACTAGGAAAATAACCCTGTGGTTAAAGCTCTAGGTTGTTGTAAACAATTTGTCGTCGTTCTGTCGACAGATTGAAAACTAATTACTCTAACTGAATTAAATTAAAATGAAAAGTTGAATGATACTACAAAGGGAGGTAGATGTTTTCAGATGAAATTTATTAACGGAACCATGTAAAATGTCTGATGTTTGGTTAGTGATATTAAATCATAAATCCTTAGATGAAATGTACGTCGGTGTTAAAATATTTGTACTCACAGATCGACGCAACAATATTGATCAGTTAGCGAGGTATTATACGCGAACTTCAAGATGCTCTGAATTAATAATATGGTCATTCTATGGCCAACTCTAAAGTCATAACAATAGTCAATAATGACAATAAATATATATTTATAAAATAATTTGGCTGGATAAAATAATGTTGCAAAACAATCCATGCTAATCCTCGGCCAATTTTGCTTTTTTTAAATATATTTTGATGCCTTTACCTTTTGTATCGAAAAAGATAGCACTGGAGAGTGACGCACTCTTGTAAGCAAAGAAAATTGTGACGTGGCATAACTAAATTCGATAAAAACCAGCGATATATGAAAGGAAAGTTAACTTTTTACAGTCGTCGCCTCTATAGTTGTTAGATCGCGTGACGCGCCCAGAGCGAGGCGAACAACCGCGCGGAGCGGGGAACCAAACAATCATGACTAAAATGTTGCTAAAGCTTTCACTGACGTATTTCGAAATTTCCCTAAATCTATAATGCAATATTTTCCTGTGCTTCTTTACTGTTCAAGGTGGTTCTAGCTATTGGGTATGTGGATAAAATCCTAAAGTGTGGCCATTCAAATGAAAGCTACTGAGCAGTACTTTCCTGTGGTACTGTTTATTATGCCGTACAAGTGGTTCTAAATTTTGAGTCTATGGATGAAATCCTGAAGTGTGACCATTCAAATGAAAGCTACTGAGCAGTACTTTCCTGTGGAACTGTTTATTATGCTGTAGAAGGTGGTTCTTACTTTTGAGTCTGTGGATGAAATCCTATAGTGTAACCATTCAAATCAAAGCTATTGAGCAGTGATTTCCTGTGGTGCTGTTTATTATGCTTTACAAGGCGGTTCTAACTCAAGTTGAGTCAGTTATGTGGATGAAATTCTAAAGTGTGAACATTCAAATTAGAACCACCTTGTACAGCATAATAAACAGCACCACAGGAAAGTACTGCTCAGTAGCTTTAACTCAAGTTGAGTCTGTTATGTGGATGAAACTTTAAAGTGTGAACATTCAAATTAAAGCTATGGAGCAGTTCTGATGGTGCTGTTTGTTATATGCTGTACATTGTGGTTCTAGCTTTAAGGCATGTGGACGAAATCCGAAAGTCTGTCAATTTAAATGAAAGATACTGAATTTGTAGAACTTTTTCTGTTATGCTGTTTATTCATATATGCTGCACAGCAGGGCGATTCTTACTTTCTAGTTTACCATGAGGTGTGACTATTTGTTGCTGTTTATTTCAGTCGGTTCTATATAACTCAGTTTTAAGTCTGTGAAAGAAATTCTATAGATCGAGTTCAACCATTCAAATAAAAGGCATTGTGTTCATTAATCATTATTGATACATCCTGTAAATTATTTCTTTTCTTGCACATGCAGTATTTGTAAGTGCTGTATTATGTTATGTTTGAGAATGCAGAACCCCATCAACCAAATCGAGCGGAACTTGATACCTCTGTTCAAATATACATGTAGTAAATAAATAAACATTTGTTTTTCAAGTTATCCGAAGCAAACATTTGAGACTTTCAATTTTAAAAATGTCCATTCTGGTATTCTAAGAACGTAAACGGTATAGATTGGATTTTACGCAGTTAAAGGTTGAGTGAAAACAGTTTCGATTTCTGTAGATGCTACATAATCTTGCCTTTTTGGGGCCAACGGTGAAAAATAATGCGCTTGATTTCGGGATTTCGAAACCGAGTTCTTGATATTTAAGCCAATGCATTCGGCAATTAATTTTGTAACGTTTCTCGAACAAAACGACGCGCTTTGATGCAAATTTTCAAACCTTATTACCTTTAATGAAACCGTTAGCTTTGCGATCTAAGTTATCTCGATATCATTGTACCCCATTAACTATTTTTTCAACGAAAAGCGCTAGAAATTTTTGTTCATGACCTTTTTTTACGAAAATCGATGAAAGGATGAATTCAACTAAAAAAAAAATAATAATTTACATAAGGCGAATATTTTCGTATAAATTATTTTTAACCCCTCTGTTCACTCCCGGAAGAGAATGTCTTTATTTTTACAAAATATATGCAAACTTGTCTCCTTGGAATTGAAAGGAGTTAACAAAAAAACTGAGGAAAAATTAGCTCCAAATCAGGATCTTGGATGAAGGCAGTCGTAGCAAGAATAGTTTGTTTACGAAAACGCAGTTCCGCTATAACAATAGCCGGTTGTCATCAAAGTAAATAAATCAATAAATAGACATTACTTTTACTTCATTGTTCTAAAAACGCACATCATGATGATTTTTTGAAGACGTTTGTTTTGATATATTTTTTTCAGTTGAATTAAGACATGACAGGCAATTTTATTTTTAGGTTTTATAGTTTTCATACTTTTAATTTCATGCAAGATGTTTGCTGAACTGTCAATGAATGCGGCGTTAAAACTGACATGTATATTATTAAATGCGTTAATCATGCCCCCTTTATAATTTACGATAAAGCCATTAGCCAAATATGAATAAAAAAGATAAGAAAGAGTTAAATAACAAATGCAATATTTTTCTTATATTATTTTTCTTATAATATTGCAATAATTTTGCATTCGGAAAAACTGTAAAAAGATTGCGAATAAATGAAGATACCAAGACGTGGAATACCACTAAAAAAAAACTAGATAGCGAGGACCGTAAAATTCGACCATTCGCCGTCTCTAACTGAGTTACTGAATTGGAACAGAAGCCGATATTTCTGACGATTCTCTGAGGATCTACTTGTAGATGGGGTATTTCTGATAGCAGAGAAAAGGCCAATACTTTTACTGTCAGCCGAAGAAAAGTTGCCTTTGAGGAATCCGCTTTTTAGCTCTGCTGCTTAGAAACGACCGATAATTACTGACTAAAAAATAAAAGGTAAAGGTAAAGGTTGCCAAATTGCATTTAAAAATTAATTTCTTTTGTTTTAACTTGTACGTTTTTTTCGGCTTCAAAAATCGACTCGCGAAGTTATGTCGTCTGACAACGCAAAATGCATGATCAAACATTTTGACGTGAGAAATACTCTTCGATAATAATCGATAATAATCGAAGTCCGCTGACCTCAGCAATTGAGTAAGCGTGGACTCGTGACGTCCGTTGAATGTAACGAAATGCAACACGCATTTGAACTTACGATGACTGCGGCCATAAATTTAAATTCGATTCGTATTTTTTTTTGTAAAATATTCCATAACCTCTTTTTACTACAAATTTTCTGGTCGTGAAAAAGTTATTCTTACGCTTAATTTTCTATCGTTTAACCTGAAACCAGTGAAACGTTTTGATACCGCTTCAGTTTGGGAACATGAATCATTGTCACGCGACCACGTTGCGAAAACTGATTCAACTCTCCTCACAGGCATCCCAAAAATCGATCTAGTGTAGCTAGTGGGACGTGACTAACTGAAGTATGCGGTGTTGTGGTACAATGTCGGCCGTTGAGAATTTTAGCGCTCTTTATTATTAAAGACATCAGTATGGAGTTGAAAATAACGTAAAATTTAAACACTCAATAAACTAATATTTTACTCTACTTTTAATGAAGTAAAAAAAATTACTCACCTTGCTTGTTTTCTGTTGTCCTTTTGGGCGCGATTTCATCGTTTTTGGGGGGTTTTGGAATTAATTCTGTCGTGGCCTTTATAACCATTTCCCCCGCAGATTTTGTGTTTACAAGTGAGCGTCGTCATTAATCACGAGTATTGTTTTCAAGTTTCATATGCACGTGCAAAACTAAAGCAAAAAATTTATTTGCATCGAACAGAACGCTCGATTGCTTTCCGAAGAATTTCCCGAAACATGCTAAATAACTGGCTTGCTTGAAATGTGATTATGACTTTATTTTTCATGGAGTTTACCACAGTAGCACCAGCCTATTGCCGTTTATTATTAATTAAATGACAATGTCGTTTTTCTTAAATCTAGTCAGACACTTTAAATAACAAAACTTTCAAATTTTGTATTACTCACGTATCACTAGCTGCAGAAAATCACTGAGCTTTTTTTTCAAGTAAATCAAAAATCTTTTTTTGGGCATGATTTTAATGGTATCACTCCCCTTTTTTTCTTCAACATCTTACAGTCAATCAGGGTGTTCGTTTCCGCGTCACGTCACCGCCAGCCTCACTTCCACTCAAAGGCAAGGTCACCAAGCACACAACTGTATTTGCAATGTTTTGATTGGCAATTTGCTGGGAGCAACCTACAAATAGGCCATTTCCGAGTTGCCTTTGGCCTCTCTATCAAAGCGAGGCTAGGCGCGAAACCTTTCATATGAAAATGAGTTTTCATTCACACGCAAATAAGTTTTATTTGCATGTGAATGAAAACTCATTTTCATATGAAAGGTTTCGCACCTGGCCTCGCTTTGATAAAGAGGCTGAAGGCAACTCGGAAATGGCCTATTCAAATGACTCATTATACTGGAATTGCTTATTCCCCTAAGCCTTGGAGTCAAGTAAGAATTTCAATATATCAAAATTGGACTATTGATATGTTGCAAACTGTATGAGAAAGAGCACCCACTTCACTTTGGATGTTCATTAACTGACTCAGACTTAAGGTGGCTCCAAGTATTTTTTGGGTCACACTTCTCTTTTTTAATGCGCTTACACATAATCTTATTTTAGCTCAATGAATCTGAATTTAATACTAGATGTTAGGCTTGGATGAAAGTTTTGGACGATGCTCTTTTTATGCTAATTAGCGTTTCCATAGCAACGGTAAACAAATATGGCGAAAAACAGCTTTTCCTAAATGTCTTTCGATTTTGGGGCTACCCGCGACAAGCGAATAAATGCGTTACAATCTACACAGTGTAGCACACTAAATGGCGAAATTTCAAACAAATTAAACTGTTCGATTTTGAATAAATAGCGGAAACATTTTTAACACGTGTTTTTTCATGTTTGAAAATTAATATAAGCGGTCAAAACATTCCATATCTCTCACAAGCGCATTCAAAAAGCGCATTCAAAAAGGGAAGTGTGACCGAAAAATAACTACTTGGAGCCACCTTAATACACCTGAAAATCTCAAGTGCTATTGTTGATCATTTGATTGATCATTTCATTTTATTTCCGCAGTTTCTACATATTTTGTTGCTGTCCCATTTATGCCTATTGCGAGCGTATATGAATTGATATGTTGCACACTGTATGTGAGATAGAGCACCCCCTTTACTTTCAATGCCCAATTACTGACGCAGGCTTACTATACCTGAGAGGAAGAAGAATTGGCTAAAAACATTGCACCATTGAAAGAAGTCAAGGAACTGACAAAGCATACATGTAGATGGGGATGACAGAGGTGCTTATGTCACAAGAACTGCAACCATTCACAACCATTTGGCATTGTTTTACCTTCAAAACATATGGTTGAAGAAATTCTTCGTTAAGTTTTGGGGTAGGAATAAATGGACAGCTTCGCCATTTCACTAGCTTTAAAGAGAGTGTCCCGGCTGAAATATCGTGTTTTCATGATTATGGCCAGGAGCTCGCTTTATGCTTGCTTTATCAGTCGTCAAATAGGAAGAAAAAAATCTCAAAAGAAAAAAAAAACAATTCAACAATTCACTTTTTTCTAATTTTCCAATAAACACGTCTTGTAGCGTAAGTAATCCTCGCGTTGGCCTGAAAGTACAAACCAGAAATTTTCAAAGTTTTTATTTCCAAAATATCTAGAGATATGTCAAAGAACATTGATAAAATAAGTGATACACCGTTTCTGATTCAACTTCGCAACTTGTACAAGTATCGTATGGAATATAACCTATTTTAGCTAGTCGCGTATTAGTGAATGTAATGTTATCTAACAGTTTAAATTGGAAACTTACAATAAAAGCAAAGAACTATTAACTAAAAAGACAAAATAACCGCTAAAAATGTCAAAAGTCCACAAGAATGGCAATTTTAATTTCAGTGACGACCCAGCTTTCACGAAATCAAATTTGATGAACTGTAATCCACTTCCCTCCTTGTAATCCTAAATTTTATCTCCAAACTACTGCTTCTGTTTTGCTCTACAGGATAGTTTTTATCGGATAAAGTTGTATATTTGGTGACATTTAGCGATATAACATTGAAAAAAAGATAAGTAAAATTATGTTATTTCGGCGGTACAGTGTCTCTTTTGTGTCCCTTTAAGTTGTTATTTCCAGCCAGATACCACGCAGCTCTTAACAACCTCTTATTTCATTAGACCTGAGTATTACGCATCTCTATTGTTTTCAGGGCTAGGGTCCATTATTGTGTTGTTTGTTCCCTAGTTTTCTCAGCAAATCAGAGAAGATCTTGTAAGAGCTGCGTACTGCCCCTTTCCAGCAGTGTCGATGAATTTTGGCTTTTGGGCTAATATCAACATTGGCAGATCTAGTGGATGGGCCCTGAGGGGCCGAGAGGCAGAATCTATTTTCAGTCTCTAACAGTTTCACTCACTACCCAACCCCCCCCTCCCACCCCTCTTATTCACTCCGCCCCCTCCCCTTACGTTGAAGTTTGGAGTTTGGATCAAGGTCTGTTGCTCAATATACCTCATTGTAAGGGGGTAAGAATGTAAGGTGTTACCATATTATACAAGGTTAAAATAAATCATCTGAAAGCAATGGCCATACGACACATCTCCGTGATATGGCAGTATTTCACGCATGCGCAAAGCCATATCAGTAGTGGTAGATACAGTGGCCACCGTGGTGCATGCGTAAGATACTGGCCATGCCGTAGAGATGTGTCGTGTGACTATTGCTCTCAGATGGTTTATTATACAAGGTTCTTACAGTATACAGCATTTGGCTCGCAATATTCGATATATTTTCCCTTCTTCTCTTTCTTTCAGGCAAAAAGCACCACATGAAGTGAAATACAAACAGTTATGATTGAACAAAACGATCCGAACTTCTGATAAATTACCATCAATTTCAGGAGTTTCTTTTTTTTAAACTTAAGATTCATGTTTTAAGTCCTTTCGGAGCAGTTCACTCCAGAAAGAGCCCCTTTTCTCTTTTCACTTATGAAACTTACATATAGAGATATGACGCTCATCAAAGTTCCAGCTTCCAAAGAGCTAAAGAGCTAAAGAGCTTCCAATCCTAATTAAATCCTTGTCCAAAGTGGCCCAAAAATCGTTTTAAACGCCGCCATTTTTAACCGTACTTAGCAGCCTGGCCTATAGATGTGACGTCATTTCGTCCAACTCGAAGTGAGCTGTTTGCTACTCGTTTTGTGTACGATACCGAAATCATGAAATTCATATTTAATTTTCGATTTAGCACTTATCGCACTCTTCTAAAAGTTTTTTTTTTTGTGTTAAGTAGTAAAGAATTATTTTCCTCAAGACTGGGTTCTGTGCTGCGATGTGGGTTAAAATACTCAGGTCCGTATAAAATCACAGGAAGATAATTCATTTTGCTTCGAGAAAAGAAACTTCGGCCAGAAACATTTCAGTCAATTTCGAGAAATAGGGCAGAGACGCTCGCATGATAACCCTCTTAATCCATGATTTCAGTACAGTACACAAAACGAGTAGCAAACAGCTCACTTCCAGTTGGACGAAATGAAGTCATGTTGCAAGGCCAGGCTGCTAAGTGTGATTAAAAATGGCGGCGTTGAAAACAATTTTTGGGCAATTTTGGACAAGGGTCTTTAAATCATTATCTCTAAATGTACGTTTTATTAGTGGAAATAAAAAGGGCACTTTCTGGAGTGATCTCCTCCTTTAAGGTTTCCAAATTATTTCAAAATGTAAAAACTCTAATTACACAGATTACAGCACGACGTTTTGTAGCCAACGCGAACATTTTTGATAGCAGGCCTCGTACAAAGGTTTCAAACTAAAACGGGGAATCGAAATAACCCAAAAACACACTGAGTTGATTTAGATCACGGAGTTGCCAAAAAAGTGGTTTTATTAGTTCACTTCCTTTTAAGGTTGAATACATTACAGTTCTTTACGTTTAAAACCCCAGCGAACTCGTTATTCTGTCTTTAAGATCCAACCGTGCAGTAGCATTGACAGTGAAATTATCTTAACATAATCACTAACAGGGTACAAAATATATTAATCTACAGTTATATGCAAGAAAGTATTTTTACGTTACCACTTTTGGGGGTTATTGTGGGGAAGTATGTTTTACCCCAAGACCCATTTGCAAACGGGTTTGCATACATTGACACAATGCGTCCTGTAGCGTACTCTGCAGCCACCCCAACCACAACTTGCACCGTTGGGAACGCGGACGCAACTTTTACTAGTGCATACTTTGGTGCAAACATAATGCTTAGCGTATTCTTTAGCTACATATGCTGCTGCTGCTGCTGCTGCTGCTGCTGCGCCCACGCCACCTATAAAGTAAAATAAAATTCCCGACATAAGAATTTTCTAAAATAAAAAAGAAACAAAAACTCAGAATGAAAACAAACAGTGTCACAGGAAAGTACTGCTTAATAGTTTTCGCTGACTTTAAAAATTTATCTGCAGACAAATGTTTGTGTTACTTCACTGTGCAGCCCGAAGTTCGTTTAGAAACTAACTTTCGAATTAACAAATAAAAACGTCAAACAAAGCAAAAATAGTACTACTCCAATACTTTTGCCTGGTTTAAAGGACAATTCAAAAATTGGTGCCATTTGTGCCTGAGGCAACAAACATGTTCAATTCGATCTCGTCCGGCACTGGGCACGGGGCTCAAAATACAACTTCACCGGAGAGGGCAATGACATTTTTGAAACCGCAATTTTGATTTGTTGTTCTATGTTTTTGATGGGCTACCACTGCAAAGACCCCAGGTATGCTGAATTAACAAACAGAAAGGGAATCTGAAGGTTTTACTTTGTGAGCTCCACGAGGAAAAATGTAAGTGCATGCTTTATTCGCTAGAAAATTCGAGCTATTTTCGCAGCGGGATCGATGGCCGAAATGCGAGTCAGGCTCCTTCCTTGTCTCTCTTTTATACACAGTAGGGTAAAGGACTTAAAATCGCTGAAATTGCGCAAAAACACTGTAAAAGGACAAAAAACAACACTATATGCATGTAACGTTTTATGACGTTTTATTTAGCGACTTACCATATTTACTCGTTTAATGTTTGATTATAACTATCAGTCCGTCTCTTACAGTAGGCTTGGTCATCCTGTGGGTTTTAGTGCACGGTTGCGTAAAGCAACTTAAGATTAAGTAGGATTTTCTGCAACCGTTCGCTATGTTCCGGAGGATTTTCTTGTGCCCTCTCATGGATAACTCGGCCGAAGGTGGATAAACAAGATAAGAAACACAAGAAGAGCGCGATAAAATCTTTGTAAACGCAGGAAAGGGTTGCAGAAAAACCCAGGCAATCATAAGTTGCTTTATGCAACCAGGCCCAGGTCTCGTTTTTCTCCCCCCCCCCCCCCCCCCCCCCCCCGAATAATAGTTTAGGCATGTACAGTATGACTTGTTATTCGGTTTACATCTAAATGATTTAAAACTTACGTTTAGCAGGAACTGGATCGTCCATTTGGTCCATGTCATTCTGGTCCAGATTTCCTTTAGTCACTCGGTAAATTGGCAGATTTGCACATAGATCTGCCATCTCGCTGCTCAGAACCGAACGGTCGTTCAGTTTGCCGACAACCCTCAACTTTTCCACAGACTTTGTTGTCAGTTTCACATCGGCATTGCTCCTTGCCTAATGAAAGATTAAACGGACGCAATAACTGTATAAATGTGTATAAAATCGTCTACAGAAAACAATGTTGGCCTTTATAATTAAAGGATAAGTTAGTTCAATTACATAACTTACTGGCAATTATCGTAGAAAGGAAAATAATATATATTGTTTACAAGTTCCGCAATTTTACCTAAATTTGGTCAATTTTAATTAAATGTTAGAAACCTGGAAAAAATAAAGGACGTACATGCAGAGCATTTAAAAAATGGACCAACGAGAATGTATAACGACATCGATCTAGAATTTAGGACCGCGTGGTGTAAATGCAAACTCACCAACTGTAAAAGTTTTAGTAAGTCAGCAGGGCTAGGAACATCTCCAATCGAGTCCCTCAAAAAAACAGGACGTTTCTTCTGGTAATCGGATCATTGTCAAATTCTGTAGTGAAAATTAAAAAAGTACAATAAAATTACTTAAAAACAAAACCAAACCGTTGTAATAATAGCTATATTTTAAATTGTAAGACTAATAATAATAATCATATTTAATAATAATAATAATATAATAATAATTAGTTAGGATGTTGTCGTCACTAGAAGTGGTTTTCAGAGAGGTCGCCACCGAGCGTGAAACTCGAGTTACTGTTTTGTAACATCACATCGTGTGAAAAATATATTCCTGTTCTGCTATATAGAGCGTTTTCACTCACGTGACCTTCAGTCCCGTGGGACTCAAATGACAAAGGCCATGACAGCCATGTTGGTGTTCCTAACAAAAGAAGTTAATTAAAATTATTTTGTATAGGAACACCAATATGGCGGCTATGACGTCAAGTGAAAACGCTCTATAGTGACGACAACCACAAAATATTATTATTAAATCGATATATAAGTACATAACAAGTCTTACAATGTGTCCATTATTAAAAGTGTCGATGTGGAGATGCACATTCCTACGGATCATTCCATCAAAGTACATTTTTATTTTAAGAAAATGCTTGTAAGTTTTTCTGCCCATACTGGAGAAAGAACGAATTCAATGATATTCTAGCCTAAACTTTAATATACAGAAACAAGTGACGATTTTAGTGGATACTCAAGATATTTAAGTACAAATTTTATCATCCAGAAGAATTTCTGTTGCATAACAAAATATCAAGAAAGTAAATAGTTAACCGTTGCTTTTCCTTGATTGTTTCTGCTAAAGGGAATTGGGATTGAGTCTCTATTTTTAACATCGCAGAAATTTACCTTGTGTCACCGAGATTAATTACCTTTTTGAAGTCGAAAATAACATCTCCTACTTCCTTGCCAGATGAAGCTTGTCGCAGATTAAACGTCTCTGACTTCTTCCTTGTGTCGACTTTAATCCGCTCGTAAATATCTTTGGATACCTTAAATATATAACCCTGTAAGAAAACGAAGAATGTTTAATATGTCGTTTTATATGCGTAAGCAGTTTGCTTTTTTTCTGGTTTTTAAGGCAGCACCAGAGATAAGATGTCGCAGATACCAAATGAAATGACTTGGCAAAATTTGAAGTCCGACGATTCTTAATAACCGAGTTATAAGGCAAAGAATATTTCGAAATTTGTTGAACTTCTTACGCGTCCGCCATTTTGTGAATCACTTTCAATTGGTACACCACCGTGGCGGCCGAATTTGCATATTTAAGACATTCCTAAAATACAGCTAAATTTTCTTTATAATTTTTTCTGTTCAGTTGGAAGATTCAAAAGACCCTTCCTTGCTTTAGAAATTCTACAGACTGTGCGAAACTTTGCACGACGAATGCTATTACTGGTATGATGGAGAACCTCTTCTAAGAAGGGCCGTGTAGAATGAGCTTTTTAGATTTTAGAATTTTGATGATATGAGGTAAAAACGAAAAATAGAATTCGGAAGTTTTGACTTACCAAAACTGTATGATAATTCTTTTGCAAAAAAGTAAGTATCTGGGTAGATTTTTTCCCGTTTTGCTATTTGTGGTTATATTGAATATACGAACTTGCAGAATGAAACGAAGCTTTTATAGTTTAAGTAATTCTTACCTGTTGAGCTGGTCCAGCGTAAGAAATAAGAATCATCGGTGCCACCACCAAATACAACAGCATCAAGCGAGCCATCCTGATAGTATTCCGTTGAGTATCTCCAAGAGAACCTTGAGGGAATGATACAACTTCGAGAAAAACAGCTCCTTTTATGCAAGCCTGGCTATTGTTTTGAAAAACATGAAAATTGTTCACGCAAATTATTTATATCCTGATGAATATTATTTTTTTTTACAAGTCAGCAAGTTTAATTTTTTTGCATTTGAATTTCAATTCAGGAAGTTTTATTTGGCATTTTTCGTGCAACTCGAACAAGATTAACATCGAAATTTTGTTGCGGAAGTTAACAGAGCTGCTATGGAAAAAAAAAAATGAGTAAACCATCACTTTTTACTGATAGAGTTTTTTTTTTTCAAATATAAACGAAGCTTAAATTTCGGAAAAATATCCAAATACATTTAAATTCATTTAAAAGTAACATTGGGAGCCGACTTTTTCAATACTAGCCAGTATACGAGAGCCGGGATTCACCGAATCTTACTCCTAGCAATTGCGATATGATGACCATACCTGTTGAAACTCCAAATAACTTTGACTTCACCTGACTTCAAAAGTGGAAAGGCTTTAATTTAATTTCCTTAACTGGGAATATTCAAATAGAGCTACTCAATAATCATACAGCACTTCCGTGTTGTACTGTTTATTATGCTGCACGACGCGGTTATAATTTGTTACTGTATTCCCGTTTATTTTGTTGCACAAGGTATTATTAATATTTAATTTAATAAATGTGACTATATTGAAACAAACGTAATCGAAAACTTGTTTAGCACGGTGCTGTTTATTATCTGTAAATTTTGGGCTTAACCTTGCATGGAGGCTGTGAAAGAAATCCTAGAGTTTGACTAAAAGTAGTTTTTAAAGTTATCCGCAAAGTGAACATTTGGAACTGAAATTGTGCAAATTTGCGTTCTGGCACTTTAACGGGATAAACATTTCTGAATTTGCGAACAGTTACTCTAGAGTATTAAACGCGGAGAGCGATAGCAAAACGTGGACTCCACACACACACAACAATCACGTAACCTTGCTTTCTTGCAGGATGACCGATAGTCCACTTGATTTCAATATTTTTCGATTTTTTAAGACTGCCTAGGGTTTGTTTTGTATAAAATTCTCCGTTAACATTTCAAAGATGAGCTAACTGGTAACATTAGTGTGGCATGAATGCGACTTTGTAAAGATTTCTAAGGACAGTGCATTTCGGCACAGTATCGCGTGCAAGCTTCTTCGACATTGACAAGCAATTTCAAAACTTTAACGACCTTACCTTTGCAGTAGCTCTACCAGTAGCTCTGAAAAAAGAAGTCAATATAGCTTTTGCGCAAATTAACATCTTTCCAACGATAAGAGCCGTGATTTTTTTTTTGTAATTAAACTTTTCTTGATCACAATATTGAGGAAAGGATAACTTCAACAAGTTAATTTGCATGAGAATCGACTGGAAAAATTTTGTTATATCATTTTTACCATTTATTGACTGGCGGAAGTAAAAGTATGTTCCAAAATCTAAATCTATGCACCTTTTACCTCTAAAATGAACGGAGTTAATAAAACTGCGCTAAACCTAGGCTCTAAACAGGCTATTTGATGAAGGAAATTGCGGAAAATACAGTTTTATTTTACTAAGCGAATTCGGTTGAGTTTCCACAGGTCGTGAAATTCGGTTTCCGTTTGTCGCAAAGTAAATAAAATGACTCTTTATGGAAGACGCTTACTTCCTTGTTCTGAAAAACATCTGAAAAAAACCGCCACCCCACTGGCCGTGAACGCCGAAAATATGTATGGGATGGTTATGGGTTACTGTCAATCAGATTCAAGAACCAGCAAACGCAAACTTTGACAAATTGTAAAACGACTTACACCAAGTCATGAAAGATCATTAGTTCAGTTTTATTGACTTTTTTTATTTGTTATTTATTTGATTTTTGAGTAAGGAAATAAGCCTTTTCAGAAATAGCCGCGCAGATACTGAGCGAAATACATTTGCATTCGATTGTTTAATCAAAACAACTAGATCGATCACGAGGCGCCATTTTACTTTTAAAAGAAAACTCTTGTTTTTAAAGGGGAAGTATCATTGGGATTTGGTGTCATTTTGAAAACCAAATAAGTAAGCAACTTAGACTCCGGACTTCGCGAGCTCGGTTGACTATCGATGAGTTAGAAGAAGGAAACAAGTGGTTCACACTTCGATTGAAATGAAATCTAAACAAGCAAAATCATGGTGCTGCTGAAAAGCGCATGAAATAGTTAACACGTTTTAGAGGAATTAATGGGGCGAAATTTCATGAATGCGCTCCCTCGCGCGCGCATACTTGAAATCGAGCTCTATATTACCCCGGTTATATTATTGAAGGAGAGAAAATGGTAATAAAGCCTTTTGAACAAAGGAATTGGATCCTTAGTGTTTTTGTTTTGCATTTGTCACTTTGCCCCCTCCCCTTATTCACACCGCCCCCTCCCCTTACTTTAGTGTTTGGATCCGCCACTGTTGAATTTACTGTTATAGAAGGTCTGTTACTCAAAACGCCTCATTATAGGGGGCTGAGAAATTGAAGCGTTCAGCATGATGCAATTTTCTTACAGTATACAGCATTTGGCTCGCAATGTCATTCGATATATTTTTCCTTCTTCGCTTTCTTTCAGACTAAAATCACTACACGAACTGAGAAATACACCATTGTGTTGTTAAGTAACTGAAGACATTGAACACGAAAATTGGCATCAACTTCAGCCAATTAAGATGGAGCTCCCTGTTTCAGAAATTGTTTTTTGAGACTAAATATTCATGCTTTAAGTATTTAAACAAGCTCTATCATTCCTTTAAACGCCAAGCGGCACATAGGGCGTCAACAAGGTCTCTCCATTCCTGATGGTCCTTTGAAAGCCTCGAAGCTTGCTCCCAGTTCTGAATTTCAGCCTCTCTAAGCTTGCAGGTGTCCAAATTACTTTATAATCTGATGTAACAACTCTAATTACACAGGGCAGCCAACGAGGAATAAAAACGCTCGGAATGGTGTTGTACTGTTTTCCATATCATTTTATTGCCTATAACTCTTTCAGATTCTCAAAGTCAATTCTGGAGGCATGTAAATATAGTCATGTCTAACTTTTGAGTATGTTGTTGAAATCCTATGGTGTGACCATTCAAATGAAACCTCTTCAGCAGTACTTTTGCATGGTACCATTTGTTTTCCAATATTTTAGAAAATGAAATTCGGGAGTTTTCTTAAATTAGCTATTTGGTACTCTTGGGCGTTAAAGGGTTAAAGGAAACTATGTTTGAGCTTTTCGGTTCTTTAGCTGAATATTTCAACGGCGGAATATTCTCCCGAATTAACAAGCTGCTTTCGCCCTACCGAAA
Source organism: Dendrophyllia cribrosa (assembly GCA_024195265.1). Taxonomy (NCBI): domain Eukaryota; kingdom Metazoa; phylum Cnidaria; class Anthozoa; order Scleractinia; family Dendrophylliidae; genus Dendrophyllia; species Dendrophyllia cribrosa. Next base: position 2,511,256 of record JAJLRJ010000012.1, on the reverse strand, counting down.
TCTTAACTGACTTTTTTTTTTGCACTTCGAAAAGAAAAAGCGTTACATTTTCCGATGTTACAAAGTTTGAAGCGACATTTTACTTTTAAAAGATAACTCTGGTTTTTAATCAACAGTGATTTAGATAAACATATACAAGCAAAAACTAACGATAAAAGAGTCCGACGTTTCGGCGACATCTTGGCGCCATTGTCAACTAAACTAAATTAAATATGCGATCTCAAGAGTAACTAATGCCCCATTCACACCAACGCTTAAACATGTTTAAATGTTGTTTAGTTTAAAACAGGTTTAGGAAAATACCTCCTAACCTCTCGTAATATTTGGAGTGAAATCTTTACTAAAAGAAACTTTATTGACTTTATTACCATTCCAGGTAGTTTGAGTCATATACATTTCAAAACGTTCAAGATAGTGGTTAAAACGTAGTTAAACTAAACAACATTTAAACATGTTTAACCGTTGGTGTGAATGGGGCATAAGTCTTTGTCTAACTTATGCAAATTAATGACTCTGGACTCTTAGTTACTCTTGAGATCGCATATTTAATTTAGTTTCCCTTGACAATGGCGCCAAGATGTCGCCGAAACGTCGGACTCTTTTATCGTTAACTCTGGTTTTTAAAGGGGAAATATCACAGGGATTTAATGTCATTTTAAAAACCAAAAAAAAAGTTTTTGTATGAACAGAAACCTAAGAAAACGGTTCAGTGGTGTGATAAATTGCCACAAAATGTACCAAAACTGTCGAGGAGTGTCTCCAGTCACAGATGGACTGGGTCTGAATTAATTGCAACTTGAAAATAGTTAGCCTAATGTTTCATCTCGAAAATGGGCTAGAACAGACCATAATTTGTTCTTCTTGTTGTTTAGTATTATTTTTTAACTAAGTGAAGGAATTGTAGCATGGCCTTGACCAAAAAGGTCAAAAATTCCTGTGATATTTACCGTTTCATCTTATTTGTTACGAATTTTTAAGACAACTAAGGCCCTCCAAACAGCTTTCCGAACAGCCTTCCGAACAGCCTTCCGAACAGCCTTCCGAACAGCCTTCCGAACAGCTTTCCAAACAGCTTTCCGAACAGTCTTCAGAAGAGCTTTCCGAATAGCTTTCCGAACAGCCTTCCGAACAGCTTTCCGAACAGCTTTCCGAACAGCCTTCCGAACAGCTTTCCGAACAACCATCCGAACAGCTTTCCGAACATGCAGCTTTCCGAACAGCTTTTGGAACAGCTTTTCGCCGAAACGAATTGTTTGGTGCTCCTGATTACAGCAGGAGCTTTTGTAGCCAAAACTTTTGAAAGCAGGTCACTTACAGAGGTTTCAAACTAAATCTAGGAACCAAAATAACCCACAGACACAGTTAATATTGACCGCAGTGTTGTAGAAAAAGTGGCTTTATTTACTTTTACTTCTTTTTGAAAGTTAATTACAGCACAATGCGCGAAATTAAAACCCCGAGAGAACCTTTTAATCTGCCTTTAAGATCCAACCTTGTAGTAGCATTGCCAGTGTTATGGACTAACATTATCTTTTCCAGAGTACAAATTATATTTATCTATATGTTCATATTACACTGCCACTGTTTTGGGTTATTGTGAGACTTATGTGCAAACACGAGTGCATACACGAGCACACTTTTTCTTATAGCGTACGCTGCAACCACTCCAACCGCAACTTACACCGTTGGGGATGGAGATGCAACCCCATACACAGACATTTCTGCAAATATATCGCTTAGTTTCCTTATTGACCGTGTCAACAATTTCTTCACCTGGATTCGGCAAGCCACCTAGAAAAAGAATAGAATTACCGACATAAGAAGTTTTTGAAGTAAAAAAGAAAACTCAGTCAGAAAACAACATCACAATAAAGTGCTACTCAATACCTGTCACTTAAAAGGTAACACTTTTGGACTTTATCCATAAGCTCATAACTTAGAACAACTCGATACCTTTTTTTCCAAAGTTGTTGTCGTTTCTTCACTGTGTGAAAGTATTTGTGTGGAGGTGCTTTACTCATCGATCCCAAGGTTAGTTTTATAAATTAACTTTTGAATTATAAATTACAGACAGCATTGATAAAACATTTTTGTCATCTTGTTGCTTCTATCATGAGTAATGTACCGATACTTTAGCCTAGCCTTTATCGGCCGATTAATGAAGCCGTTTTTTATATTTAAAGGGCCACTTTCACCCAAAATGCTGTGCGCGCCATGATCACTTTCTGTGTAACAAGAAATTCACGCTTGAATGCGTGCAACTAATCAGATCACATGTATGAACAACGAAGCATTTCAAAACAAAAACAAACGACCGCATTTTTTTAACTGTAGGTGTTCTGTAACTGAGAAAGGAACAAACCAAATGAGCGACCTTTTAAAAGATCGAGAAACTCTGTTTAAATCTAAATCATTTCACTTACGTTTAGCAGGTTCCTGAGCTACGTCCAACTCTTCATCTTCCTCGTCCATCTCTTCATTTTCCTCGTCCATTTGGTTTATGTCATTCTGGTTCACATTTCCTTCAGTGACTCGATGAATTGGCAAATTTGCACACAGATCAGCCATCTCGCTGCTCAGAACCGAACGGTCGTTGAGTTTGCCGACAACCCTTAACTGTTCCACAGAACGCTTTGTCAGTTTCACTTGATTGGCACCTCTACTTGCCTAATGAAAAATTAAAAAGGACGCAAAAACTACATAAATGTGTGTAAAATCATCCACAGGAAAAAAAATCTTGAAGGATTCAATGTTGGCCTTCAAAGGTAACTGTCTCGTCGAAATAACGACATTCTGCTTACTTAATTAGATAAAAAGACGTTATACAGCAAAAAAAGACGCAGTAGTTTGGAGATGAAGTTCAGGATTCCAAGGATGGAAGTTAATTACAATTCATCGATTTTGATTTCGAGATATGCGTTCAAGAAATCAAAGTTTCCATTATGGTGGAATTTGGAGTTTTTTTTAAGTCGTTATTTTGTCATTTTAGCTCATATTTCTTCAATCATCATTTTTCGGCATTTTTGCTTTCTATTTTAAGTTAACAAAGCAAGCTTAACGCAAACCCCTGGTCATAATCATGAAAACACGATATATCAGCCGGGACACTGTCCCTTTAAATAGGATAGGAATGACCACACCATAGGATAGAAAGTTAAAACAAATGGTACCATGCAAAAGTACTGCTAAAGAGGTTTCATTTGAATGGTCACACCATAGGATTTCATCCACAGACTCAAAAGTTAGAACAAATGGTACCATGCAAAAGTACTGCTGAAGAGGTTTCATTTGAATGGTCACACCATAGGATTTCGTCAACAGACTCAAAAGTTAGAACAAATGGTACCATGCAAAAGTACTGCTGAAGAGGTTTCATTTGAATGGTCACACCATAGGATTTCATCAACAGACTCAAAAGTTAGAACAAATGGTACCATGCAAAAGTACTGCTGAAGAGGTTTCATTTGAATGGTCACACCATAGGATTTCATCAACAGACCAGTCATGTCTTCATAGTTGACTCTGGGAGTGAAAAGGTTAAATAGGATAGGATAATTCAATTACATTTATTACTACTCTCCTACGCAGCCTTTATTTGGATCGTTGGGCAGGTGCTCCTTCCCACTACACCACACTTTCTACAGATTAAATTCTGCAAAAGCCGATACTTTGAACATAAACCTCTGAACCTTTAAATATTTGTTCTTTTAAGACATGAAATTACCTGATGGAATATTGGCCGAAGACGATCACACAAGGCGATAATAAGGGCCGAGCGTGACAGCCACGTGGGCTAAAAATATCATTGCTACACACCAGGTGACCTAGAAGAGTTGGCTTCAACTTGAAAAACTATAAGGGTTAGAACCGGGTAGACCCCAAAACTTCAAAAGAAGAAAGGTTGAATTAACTGTACATCCAAAGTAGCGTGAAGTAGACATATGTTCCCCAATACGGCCTATTTTTATGGAAGGCTACCACGTTAATTGAAGTCTTGCGTCAGTTTTGTGACATTATTTTATAATAAGACCTCGTGATATGAATACAAACTCACCAGTTGTAAAAGTTTTTGTAAGACAGCCGGTCGAGGAATATCTCCAATTGAGTCCTTTAAAAAACAGGATCTGGCTTCTGGCAATCGCATCATCGTCAAATTCTGAAACAAGTACAATAAAATAACTTGTAAACAACAACAACAACAACAAAACGTTTAAAAGTGTACAGCTTGTGTGGTCGTGTAATTATATGATAAATATAAAAAGTTATCTAACTAGTTTTTCCAATTAAAATTTACGTATCATTTAAAATCTTGAAAATAAAAAGTAAAAGTTGTTATGCCCATATTGGAGAAAGATAGAATGCTGAAAGTTTAACCTGAATTTTAGACTGAGTTTATGCAGAAACTTTAAAGAAATGACTTTAAAGGGGCTATGTCACCTATTTTTAGTATCACTTTGAAAAGCCAAAAAACACATTTGTTTCAAATAAATGGGAACCTACAAATAATGGTCCAGTTTTCATTTGTTAACAAACACTCTACCAGTGCACAGAAACTATTATTCATTATCTTTGGCTGCGTATGGCCAGGATGGATTGCAATTTGAAAAAAATGGTCAATGTTTTCAAGTTCCTCGAAAGTGTCGTGGAAAAATCGTAGAAAAACGTATTATGGTTTGTTCTTCCTTGAATAAATCACTTGATATTTTCTTCTTGGTGTTCTAAGAGCAATTTTATGTTTGAGCAAAGGTACCTTGACAACTATTTGATTTATTTTGACCAAAACACAGCAGAATCTGCATGACAATGCCCCTTTAAGGAATGCTCAAGACATGTAAGTCAAAATGTTATCATTCAGAAACATTTCGGTTGCCTTATGAAATATCCAGAGAATGTTTCAGCATCAATAAACAGTAATTCAGTTTTTGCCTTTTATTGTTTCTGCGTAAAGGGAAGGGGTACTGGGCTCTGTTTTGAACATCACAAAAATTTACTGTGAATGTGTGTAAATCACCACGGTTAATTACCTTTTTGAAGTCGAAAATAATATCTCCTACAGCCTTGCCGGATGATGCTTGTTGCAGATTAAACGTCTCTGACTTCTTCCTTGTGTCCACTTTAACTCGCTCGTAAATATCTTTGGATACCTTGAATATATAGCCCTGCAAGAAACCAAAGACGGTTAAATAGAAAGCTTTGACCTTCCAAAACTACATATTTAATAATATTTTTATAAGTAAGTAAGTATCTGAGTAGATTTTCCTTTCTTCCCTATTGCTACAAGTTTTTGTGGTTGTGTTATATATGTGAACTTGCAGAATGCTATGAAACGGAGCTTTTATTCTTTTATATTATATTCAGTATTAAATTAAATGGTCTCGAGTAGCAAGTAATTCTTACCTTTTGAGTTGGTCCAGCGCACGACAAGAGGATCATCGGTGCCACCACCAAATACAACAGCATCAATCGAGCCATCCTGATCAAGTATTCCGTTGAGTATCTCCAAGAGAACCTTGAGGGAATGATACAACTTCGAGAAAAACAGCTCCTTTTATGCAAGTCTGGCTATTGTGTTAAAAAACATGAAACTTGTTCGCGCAAATTATTTACACCCTGATGAATACTATTTTTATACAAGTCAGCAAGTTTTTTGTATTTGAATTTCAATTCAGGAAGTTTTAACAACGTTTGGCATTATTTGTGCAACTCACCAAGTTTGACAATGACAGTTTGTTGCGCAAGTTAACAGGTGTTGTGAAAAAAGTAAAGAAAAGCATATTGAAAATATGATAATCGCTTTCTTTATCGTATAGAATTATGTTTTTTTTACAGTTTTATTCTAAGACATGAAGTAATATTGGAAGCCGTTCCTCTTAATGGTAAAATATACGAGAGCCGGAATTCATCGAATCTTACTTCTAGAAATTGAGATATGACCATACATTAAGTTTACCTGATTTCAAAAGTGGCAATTTTTGTCCATATTGTTAAATACTTAAAATGTAAAGAGCACCAGGAGATCAGTGGTACTCAATACTCAGATGCCGACCGTCCTTACTTTGGTCCAAATTAATTGAACTTCTCAAGGTTTGAAGACTTAAATCTGTTTTAATTAGGTATATAACTTGAACCTGACAATGTTAGAGATGGAACCTTCTGCGGCTTACTCAAGTTGGTTCTCATCATTCTTATAACCGACGACTAACATTAGATGATTTATCATGCTCTCAGATGTTTTAGAAAAAGATCAATAAGTAATAATAACCTAAAATATTGGATTCTATATGGTACACCCTACCAATTGATAAACTAACAAAACAGCCGCCGATATCATGTATAATATTTTCATAACATTAGAGAAGTGTAGAAAACACGAGCTGGATTATAAAATTCAAAATTATGGCCGTTGAAATACAGTTTTTGAACAGTACAATACTTAACTGTCGGTGGTAATGTCTATAAATAAATGTTGTTCAAGTGGTTCAAATTTTAATTCTGCGCGTATAATCGTAAAGTGTCATTATATATATATATATATATATATATATATATATATATATTATGTTTATACTTTACTGGTGATTTTAACTTTTGAGTTTGCTGAAGAAATTTTAAATTAAGTCTGCTGACGCATTCAAACGAATTCAAAGTAGATGAGCTGTACTTCCTGTCTTGTTATTTATTTTGTTGTGAAAAGTGACTAACTTTGGAGTGTCTGCATAATTCGTAAGGTGGGACCACTCAAAAGAAAGCTACTCAGAACCGAGTCTGGATGAAATCGTCAAGAGTCAACCATTCAAATGAAAGCTATTGGGCAGTATTTTCCTGTGTTGCCCCGTGGTTATAATCCTAAGTGGGAAGAAATGGCTACTTAATATGCAGCACTTCCTTTTATTGTTGTTTATTATGCTGCACTATGTGGTTATAATTTTGAGAGTGTTCCTGTTTGTTTTGTTTCATAAGTGATTTTACTTTCGGGACGACAATTATCGATAGTCCACTTAATTTGAATATTGTCCGATTTTGACCATCATTCCTTCTCTAAGTCTGCCTACGATTATTTTGTTTTTCAAAGAGCTAATTGGTAAATTTTATGGTAGCATGGATACGACTTCTTAAAGTTTTCTAAGGACAGTGCATTTCGGCAGGTAAGCTACTTCGACTTAATAAGCGGTGTTAAAAGTTACCTTTGCTTTAGCAGTACCTCTGCAATAGCGTGAATGTCGTGGTTTTTTTTTTAGTAAATTAAGATCTTTCCAAAGAAAAGGGCCATCATTTCTGGGGGAGAATTTAACTTTTCTTGAGCAAAACTTTGAGGAAAGGATAACTTCAACTGACGATAATGTTAATGAGGATCAACTCGAAAAATTTCGTAATTTTATTTTTAACTATTTTAGTGACCTGACTGACAGTACTTTAACAATATCTATTGGATGCACCGTTTTGTTTATCAAGGGGGAAGAAAGATTGCGTGACGGGCCCTAAGGCGTCTGCGTAAATATAGGAGGCTACTTTTTGCTCTGAAATTAATGGATTAAGGTAAGATGTGTAAAACCTAGGCTCTAAACGGACTCTCCATAAAGGAAGGTGCCGAAATTACGATTTATATATGCCCAGTGAACTCCGTGCTTCCATGCGTCGTAAAAATCTGTTTCCGTTTGTCATAAAAGCAAATAAGAAACTTCTCAAGGAAGACAGTTGCTACTTTCTTGATCTGAAAACGTATATATTTAATTTTTATGGTTTCAAAACTACCTGCGTGTTTTAACTCTCAGAGCCGGGTTGTTCAAAGCGTGCCGATTAAGATAACCCAGGATTAGATTCAGATTCCAGTTAATTATGGCAATTGAACTGAGTGGAGTGCAATTTGGTCTGAAATCATAAGTGTGATTTCAAAATCGAACGAGCGCGCAGTTCGATTTGAAATCACAAGTATGATTTCAGACCAAAATTGCACGACACGAAGTTCAATTACCACTTTATTACATCCATTTTGAAATCGCACAATTTAATCGCCCAAATACAGGATTCTAGTCAGTACCAATATTTTATTGATCCAGTGGCCGGTTTGTGAAAAAGAGGAACTGGAAACGCTTTTACATCTCATTTTGTATGCAAAACAGAAAGACTTAGTCATGTGTCAAGATGCGATTTAGAGCAAAAAATAGTGCGATTTAGTGGGTGTTTGTTGGTGTTGCGGAAGCCATTGTTGGTTAGTTTTTGTGTTGTGGTGCAGGTATTGTTCAGTGTCTTTTGAATCTTTTGTTTTACGTCATTTGGTGATCACACCATCCGCAACACCAAGAACTGAACTACCGATTTAGTGCAAGGATGCGATTTAGAGCAAAGATGCGATTAGACCAAAAAATAGTGCGATTCGGGAATAAATCGCACAATCAGATTGCAAGGATCAACAGTGATTTCAAAATGGATGTAATAAAATAATTAATCAATGGGGATTTTTCCAAAGTATTTTCCCTTTAGTTTCGGCTTTGATTTGTCTTTACATATAGCTTAAAGTTAGCTTTTGAAAACCTTGCAAACAAAATAAATTATTTCTGTGAAATTTTGTTTGCCGAAGCCAAAAAAGTGTTACTTGATATCATATTGATTAGAAACAAACCTAATTTGCATTTACTTTCAACACACATTTACATATGGTCGCCATGTTTGTTTTGAATATGATGCGACTTCATGTAACAATGCACGAAAAATAAAACTCGTTACCAGGTAACTAAAAATGAAATAAAATAACAATATACGACAATATAGTTAACACCTAGCAATTGTCACATGGAGTCTTTTCCGTAGATTTATTTTAAGAGTATCTGTCCTCTACTCCATAACAACACTGAGTCCTTTAAGTGCCGAAACGTCAACTGCATGGTTTGGCGAACAGGTGGGAAAGGATCTTGCCACAGTACTGGTGTTACTTACGAGCTGATATGTCAAGTTTGCCAACATAAATACATCGGGGAAACGTCAAGAAGTGCTTACACTCAAGGAACACCAAAGTGCTCTGCATCAACGAGAGGAAAGTTCAGTGACGTGGCGACATTCTTGTGAAAAAACATTGGAGGTGATGTTCCAGACTTTGTCATGAATGTTTAGGAACATTTCATTATGATCTGCAATGTTGCGGCAGATAACAGAGGCGGTCAGGATTAATAAGGTTCAAGAGACTGACCTAATCAACTCCAAAAGTGAATGGAATTATGCCCGCATTCCAAGGACTGTTGTTATGGAGTAGAGAACAGAAACTCCTAAATTACTGCGCGTTTCAATAACATGCGGAATCTGAAATTCAAATCTCCACCAACGGTTGCGTTTCCCGGCCGTCAATCATTATTAAACGAAAGCCAACGGACCATGTAAAAAAGAGCCAAACAAAATGGAAATCTACCAATCATAATGCACGGACGTGTATGGTGGCCTTTTGAACTCATTGAAAGGGAGGATATGTTTCCTGAGAGGTAAGCTAAGATGATTGACGGCAGCGTAAACGCAAATGTTGAGTTGGGTTTTGAATTTCAGAGTTCGCATGTTATCGAAAGACGCAGTAAAGCTACGGACACGACTCCATTTAACAATTGCTGGTTGTTAACTCTGTGTGTTCGATTTATTAGTTAAAATTCAATTCCATTGTGAAGTATACAGATGTTTAAAAATTACCCTAGCGTTTGTTTATCTTCAACAGTTTGGTTTAAATATTCCTCTGTATTTGTTGAACAAGGATTTTACGGATGTATTTTAGTTGCTGAATACCTATAAATCATTGTTCAATTTAATCCTTGGTTCAATTTTTATTACTCGTGTCGGTACGGCAACGAGTCAAGGATTGGTCTGCGTTTTTCTCCATTTCGTCCGTGTTTTCGTATCTACTTTTGTGCATTGCGTTAGATCTGGGTACGAGATGCATGCACTGCGAGGAATTTTGAGCCCACGGTACTTGGGATTCGGTGTAATCGGCGTCGTTTTGCAAGCTACGACGCCATTAACAATGCTATGGAAAAACGGTCACCACAGCTGTTTTAGATAAAGATGAAAATTTGTTAAAACCAGTGTTAACACATCGAGTGTGTAATGTTTTTACAATTTTCAAGCCAGTTATTAGCATATTTCGGAAAATTCTTCGGAAAGCAATCGAGCGTTCTGTTCGATGCAAATGAATTTTTTGCTAAAGTTCTGAACGTGCATATGGAACTTCAAAACAATACCCGTGAATAATGCCCAATTACTGACGCAGGCTTACTATACCGAGAGAAAGAAGAATTGGCTAAAAACATTGCACCACTGAAAGAAGTCAAGGAAATGACAAAGCATACATGTAGATGGGGATGACAGAGGTGCTTATGTCACAAGAACTGCAACAATTCACAACCATTTGGCATTGTTTTACGTTCAAAACCTATGGTTGAAGAAATTCTTCGTTAGGCCTTTTCACGGTAAATTGAAATGTTGCCATAATTATGCACCGCTGGAAAAATCCAAGTTTTGGGGTAGGAATAAATGGACAGCTTCGCCATTTCACTAGCTTTAAAGAGAGTGTCCCGGCTGAAATATCGTGTTTTCATGATTATGGCCAGGAGCTCGCTTTATGCTTGCTTTATCAGTCGTCAAATAGGAAGAAAAAAATCTCAAAAGAAAAAAAAAACAATTCAACAATTCACTTTTTTCTAATTTTCCAATAAACACGTCTTGTAGCGTAAGTAATCCTCGCGTTGGCCTGAAAGTACAAACCAGAAATTTTCAAAGTTTTTATTTCCAAAAGAGATATGTCAAAGAACATTGATAAAATAAGTGATACACCGTTTCTGATTCAACTTCGCAACTTGTACAAGTATCGTATGGAATATAACCTATTTTAGCAGAGTCGCGTATTAGTGAATGTAATGTTATCTAACAGTTTAAATTGGAAACTTAAAAGCAAAGAACTATTAACCAAAAAGACAAAATAACCGCTAAAAATGTCAAAAGTCCACAAGAATGGCAATTTTAATTTCAGTGACCACCTAGCTGTCACGAAATCAAATTTGATGAACTGTAATCCACTTCCATCCTTGTAATCCTGAATTTTATTTCCAAACTACTGCTTCTGTTTTTCTCTATAGATTAGTTTTATCGGATACAGTTGTATATTTGGTGGCATTTAGCGATATAACAGATAACAGATAATAAAAGATAAGTAAAATTATGTTATTTCGGCGGTACAGTGTCTCTTTTGTGTCCCTTTAAGTTGTTATTTCCAGCTAGATGCCACGCAGCTCTTAACAACTTCTTATTTCATTGGACCTGAGTATTACGCATCTCTATTGTTTTCAGGGCTAGAGTCCATTGTTGTGTTGTTTGTTCTATAGTTTTCTCAGCAAATGAGAGACCTTGTAAGAGCTGCGTACTGCCCCTTTCCAGCAGTGTCGATGAATTTTGGCTTTTGGGCTAATATCAACAGTGGCGGATCTAGGGGATGGGCCCTGAGGGGCCGAGAGGCAGAATCTATTTTCAGTCTCTAACAGTTTCACTCACCACCCAACCCCCTCCCACCCCTCTTATTCACTCCGCCCCCTCCCCTTACGTTGAAGTTTGGAGTTTGGATCAAGGTCTGTTGCTCAATATACCTCATTGTAAGGGGGTAAGAATTTAAGGTGTTACCTTATTATACAAGGTTAAAATAAATCATCTGAAAGCAATGGCCACACGGCACATCTCCGTGATGGCAGTATTTCACGCATGCGCAAAGCCATATCAGTAGTGGTAGAAATAGTGGCAACCGTGGTGCATGCGTAAGATACTGGCCATGCCGTAGAGATGTGTCGTGTGACTATTGCTCTCAGATGGTTTATTATACAAGGTTCTTACAGTATACAGCATTTGGCTCGCAATATTCGATATATTTTCCCTTCTTCTCTTTCTTTCAGGCAAAAAACACCACATGAAGTGAAAGACAAACAGTTATGATTGAACAAAACGATCCGAACTTCTGATAAATTACCATCAATTTCAGGAGTTTCTTTTTTTTTAACTTAAGATTCATGTTTTAAGTCTTTTCGGAGCAGTTCACTCCAGAAAGCGCTCCTTTTCTCTTTTCACTTATGAAACTTACATATAGAGATATGTCGCTCATCAAAGTTCCAGCTTCCAAAGAGCTAAAGAGCTTCCAATCCTAATTAAATCCTTGTCCTAAGTGGCCCAAAAATCGTTTTAAACGCCGCCATTTTTTAACCGTACTTAGCAGCCTGGCCTATAGATGTGACGTCATTTCGTCCAACTCGAAGTGAACTGTTTGCTACTCGTTTTGTGTACGATACCGAAATCATGAAATTCATATTAAATTTTCGATTTAGCACTTATCGCACTCTTCTAAAAGTTTTTCTTTGTGTTAAGTAGTAAAGAACTATTTTCCTCAAGACTGGGTTCTGTGCTGCGATGTGGGTTAAAATACTCAGGTCCGTATAAAATCACAGGAAGATAATTCATTTTGCTTCGAGAAAAGAAACTTCGGCCAGAAACATTTCAGTCAATTTCGAGAAATAGGGCAGAGACGCTCGCATGATAACCCTCTTAATCCATGATTTCAGTACAGTACACAAAACGAGTAGCAAACAGCTCACTTCCAGTTGGACGAAATGAAGTCATGTTGCAAGGCCAGGCTGCTAAGTGTGATTAAAAATGGCGGCGTTGAAAACAATTTTTGGGCTAATTTGGACAAGGGTTTTTAAATCCTTATCTCTAAATGTACGTTTTATTAGTGGAAATAAAAAGGGCACTTTCTGGAGTGATCTCCTCCTTTAAGGTTTCCAAATTATTTCAAAATGTAAAAACTCTAATTACACAGATTACAGCACGACGTTTTGTAGCCAACGCGAACATTTTTGATAGCAGGCCTCGTACAAGGGTTCCAAACTAAAACGGGGAATCGAAATAACCCAAAAACACACTGAGTTGATTTAGATCACGGAGTTGCCAAAAAAGTGGTTTTATTAGCTCACTTCCTTTTAAGGTTGAATACATTACAGTTCTCTACGTTTAAACCCCAGCGAACTCGTTATTCTGTCTTTAAGATCCAACCGGCCGTGCAGTAGCATTGACAGTGCAATAATCTTAACATAATCACTAACAGGGTACAAAATATATTAATCTACAGTTATATGCAAGAAAGTATTTTTACGTTACACTTTTTGGGGTTATTGTGGGGAAGTTTGTTTTACCCCAAGACCCATTTGCAAACGGGTTTGCATACATTGACACAATGTGTCCTGTAGCGTACTCTGCAGCCACCCCAACCGCAACTTGCACCGTTGGGAACGCGGACGCAATGTTTTCCAGTGCATACTTTGCTGCAAACATACTGCTTAGCGACTTCTTTAGCTGCTGCGACCGCCACAGATGTCACTACGCCACCTTAGAAGTAAAAAATACCGACATAAGAATTTTTTAAAATAAAGAAGAAACAAAAACTCAGTATGAAACAAACAGAGTCACAGGAAAGTCCTGCTTAATAATTTCCACTGACTTTAAAATTTTATCTACAGACAAATGTTCGTGTTACTTCACTGTGCATCTCTAAATTCGTTTTAGAAACTAACTGTCGAATTAACAAATAAAAATGTCAAACAAAGTAAAAATAGTACTATTTCAATACTTTTGCCTGGTTTAAAGGAGAATTCAAAAATTGGCGCCATTTGTGCCTGGGGCGACAAACATGTCCAATTCGACCTCGTACGGCACTGGGCACGAGGGTCAAAATACAACTTCACCAGGGAGGGCAATGACATTGTTGAAACCGCAATTTTGAATTGTTGTGCGATGTTTTTGATGGGCTACTACTGCAAAGACCCAAGGTATGCTCAATTGGACAACAGAAAAGGAATCTGAAGGCTTTACTTTGTGAGCTCCACGAGGAAAAATGTAAGTGCATGCTTTATTCGCTAGAAAATTCGAGCTATTTTCGCAGCGGGATCGATGGCCGAAATGCGAGTCAGGCTCCTTCCTTGTCTCTCTTTTATACACAGTAGAGTAAAGAACTTAAAATCGCTGAAATTGCTAAAAAAACACTCACTATAAAAAGACAAAAAACAACACTATATGCATGTAACGTTTTATGACGTTTTATTTAGCGACTTACCATATTTACTCGTTTAATGTTTGATTATAACTATCAGTCCGTATTCTAGTAGGGTTGTAGTCCGTAGTCCGTATTATGTAGGGTTGGTCATCCTGTGGGTTTTAGTGCACGGTTGCGTAAAGCAACTTAAGATTAAGTAGGATTTTCTGCAACCGTTCGCTATGTTCCGGAGGATTTTCTTGTGCCCTTTCATGGATAACTCGGCCGAAGGTGGATTAACAAGATAAGAAACACAAGAAGAGCGCGATAAAATCTTTGTAAACGCAGGAAAGGGTTGCAGAAAAACCCAGGTAATCATAAGTTGCTTTATGCAACTGGGCCCAGGTCTCGTTTTTCTCTCCCCCCCCCCCCCCCCCCCCCCCGAATAATAGTTTAGGCATGTACAGTATGACTTGTTATTCGATTTACATCTAAATGATTTAACTTACGTTTGGCAGGAACTGGATCGTCCATTTGGTCCATGTCATTCTGGTCCAGATTTCCTTCAGTCACTCGGTAAATTAGCAGATTTGCACATAGATCTGCCATCTCGCTGCTCAGAACCGAACGGTCGTTCAGTTTGCCGACAACCCTCAACTTTTCCACAGACTTTGTTGTCAGTTTCACATCGGCATTGCTCCTTGCCTAATGAAAGATTAAACGGATGCAATAACTGTATAAATGTGTATAAAATCGTCCACACTGGCAATTATCGTAGAAAGGAAAATAATATATATATTGTTTACAAGTTCCGCAATTTTACCCAAATTTGGTCAATTTTAATTAAATTTTAGTAACCTGGAAAAGATAAAGGACGTACATGCAGAGCATTTAAAAAATGGACCAACGAGAATGTATAACTACATCAATCTAGGATTTAGGACCGCGTGGTGTAAATGCAAACTCACCAACTGTAAAAGTTTTAGTAAGTCAGCAGGGCTAGGAACATCTCCAATCGAGTCCCTCAAAAAACAGGACGTTTCTTCTGGTAATCGGATCATTGTCAAATTCTGTAGTGAAAATTAAAAAAGTACAATAAAATTACTTAAAAACAAAACCAAACCTTTGTAATAATAGCTATATTTTAAATTGTAAGACTAATAATAATAATCATATTTAATAATAATAATAATAATAATAATATAATAATAATTAGTTAGGATGTTGTCGTCACTAGAAGTGGTTTTCAGAGAGGTCGCCACCGAGCGTGAAACTCGAGTTACTGTTTTGTAACATCACATCGTGTGAAAAATATATTCCTGTTCTGCTATATAGAGCGTTTTCACTCACGTGACCTTCAGTCCCGTGGGACTCAAATGACAAAGGCCATGGCAGCCATGTTGGTGTTCCTAACAAAAGAAGTTAATTAAAATTATTTTGTATAGGAACACCAATATGGCGGCTATCACGTCAAGTGAAAACGCTCTATAGTGACGACAACCACAAAATATTATTATTAAATCGATATATAAGTACATAACAAGTCCTACAATGTGTCCATTATTAAAAGTGTCGATGTGGAGATGCACATTCCTACGGATCATTCCATCAAAGTACATTTTTATTTTAAGAAAATGCTTGTAAGTTTTTCTGCCCATACTGGAGAAAGAACGAATTCAATGATATTCTAGCCTAAACTTTAATATACAGAAACAAGTGACGATTTTAGTGGATACTCAAGATATTTAAGTACAAATTTTATCATCCAGAAGAATTTCTGTTGCATAACAAAATATCAAGAAAGTAAATAGTTAACCGTTGCTTTTCCTTGATTGTTTCTGCTAAAGGGAATTGGGATTGAGTCTCTATTTTAAACATCGCAGAAATTTACCTTGTGTCACCGAGATTAATTACCTTTTTGAAGTCGAAAATAACATCTCCTACTTCCTTGCCAGATGAAGCTTGTCGCAGATTAAACGTCTCTGACTTCTTCCTTGTGTCGACTTTAATCCGCTCGTAAATATCTTTGGATACCTTAAATATATAACCCTGTAAGAAAACGAAGAATGTTTAATATGTCGTTTTATATGCGTAAGCGTTTGCTTTTTTCTGGCTTTTAAGGCAGCACCAGAAATAAGATGTCGCAGATACCAAATGAAATGACTTGGCAAAATTTGAAGTCCGACGATTCTTAATAACCGAGTTATAAGGCAAAGAATATTTCGAAATTTGTTGAACTTCTTATGCGTCCGCCATTTTGTGAATCACTTTCAATTGGTACACCACCGTGGCGGCCGAATTTGCATATTTAAGACATTCCTAAAATACAGCTAAATTTTCTTTATAATTTTTTCTGTTCAGTTGAAAGATTCAAAAGACCCTTCCTTGCTTTAGAAATTCTACAGACTGTGCGAAACTTTGCACGACGAATGCTATTGCTGGTATGATGGAGAACCTCTTCTAAGAAGGGTCGTGTAGAATTAGCTTTTTAGATTTTAGAATTTTGATGATATGAGGTAAAAACGAAAAATAGAATTCGGAAGTTTTGACTTACCAAAACTGTATGATAATTCTTTTGCAAAAAAGTAAGTATCTGGGTAGATTTTTTCCCGTTTTGCTATTTGTGGTTGTGTTGAATATACGAAGCTTTTATAGTTTAAGCAATTCTTACCTGTTGAGCTGGTCCAGCGTAAGAAATAAGAATCATCGGTGCCACCACCAAATACAACAGCATCAAGCGAGCCATCCTGATAGTATTCCGTTGAGTATCTCCAAGAGAACCTTGAGGGAATGATACAACTTCGAGAAAAACAGCTCCTTTTATGCAAGCCTGGCTATTGTTTTGAAAAACATGAAAATTGTTCACGCAAATTATTTATATCCTGATGAATATATGTTTTTTTTACAAGTCAGCAAGTTTAATTTTTTCGCATTTGAATTTCAATTCAGGAAGTTTTATTTGGCATTTTTCGTGCAACTCGAACAAGATTAACATCGAAATTTTGTTGCGGAAGTTAACAGAGCTGCTATGGAAAAAAAATGAGTAAACCATCACTTTTTACTGATAGAGTTTTTTTTCAAATATAAACGAAGCTTAAATTTCGGAAAAAAAATCCAAATACATTTAAATACATTTAAAAGTAACATTGGGAGTCGACTTTTTCAATACTAGCCAGTATACGAGAGCCGGGATTCACCGAATCTTACTCCTAGCAATTGCGATATGATGACCATACCTGTTGAAACTCCAAATAACTTTGACTTCACCTGACTTCAAAAGTGGAAAGGCTTTAATTTAATTTCCTTAACTGGGAATATTCAAATAGAGCTACTCAACAATCGTACAGCACTTCCTTGTTGTACTGTTTATTATGCTGCACGACGCGGTTATAATTTGTTACTGTATTCCCGTTTATTTTGTTGCACAAGGTATTATTAATATTTAATTTAATAAATGTGACTATATTGAAACAAACGTAATCGAAAACTTGTTTAGCACGGTGCTGTTTATTATCTGTAAATTTTGGGCTTAACCTTGCATGGAGGCTGTGAAAGAAATCCTAGAGTTTGACTAAAAGTAGTTTTTAAAGTTATCCGCAAAGTGAACATTTGGAACTGAAATTGTGCAAATTTGCGTTCTGGCACTTTAACGGGATAAACATTTCTGAATTTGCGAACAGTTACTCTAGAGTATTGAACGCGGAGAGCGATAGCAAAACGTGGACTCCACACACACACAACAATCACGTAACCTTGCTTTCTTGTAGGATGACCGATAGTCCACTTGATTTCAATATTTTTCGATTTTTTTAAGACTGCCTAGGGTTTGTTTTGTATAAAATTCTCCGTTAACATTTCAAAGATGAGCTAACTGGTTACATTAGTGTGGCATGAATGCGACTTTGTAAAGATTTCTAAGGACAGTACATTTCGGCATTTCGCATGCAAGCTACTTCGACTTTGAAAAACAATTTCAAAACTTACCTTTGCAGTAGCTCTGCCAGTATCTCTGAAAAGAGAAGTCAATACAGTTTTTGCGCAAATTAACATCTTTCCAACGATAAGAGCCGTGTTTTTTTTTTGTAATTAAACTTTTCGTGATCACAATGTTGAGGAAATGATGACTTCAACAAGTTAATTTGCATGAGGATTAACTGGAAACATTTTGTTATATTATTTTTACCATTTATTGACTGGCGGAAGTAAAAGTATGTTCCAATATCAAAATCTATGCACCTTTTAGCTCTAAAACGAACGGAGTTAATAAAACTGCGCTAAACCTAGGCTCTAAACAGGCTATTTGATGAAGGAAATTGCGGAAAATACAGTTTTATTTTACTAAGCGAATTCGGTTGAGTTTCCATAGGTCGTGAAATTCTGTTTCCGTTTGTCACAAAGTAAATAAAATGACTCTTTATGGAAGACGCTTACTTCCTTGTTCTGAAAAACATCTGATTTTTTTATATGGTAGCCGGTCTCAAAGGAAATCGGGTGCTTTTTTTACGGTCAAAGCAAAGACGAACAATTTTCAAGCGAATTATTTGAGGTTTTAGGTTATGCTTTTTTGTCTTCTCTTAAGTTGTTTGCTGAACTATCAAAAATGCACCAAAAATGGCATGCTATTATTAATTGTTCACTTCGCGTGACACATATATTCACTTGGCAAATAAGCGCTCTTCGGTTGAGGACAAGGACATTAAAAATAGAAAAAGAGATAGAATATGATTAAATATTAATAATAAAAAAACAAACAAGAAAGTTGTATGTAATTTTGGATTCGTGCAAACTATAAGCAGCTATAGATTACTCCGGCGAGACATCATTTCACGCGCGCATCGCTCTCTGTGTGATTTCCCGCTTCCTGCCCGACGATCTAATGAACAGATATTAAAAAAACCAAGAAAGTTTTATGTAGTCTTTACTCAATGTCATTTTTGCGCAAACTAACATCTTTTCAACGGAAAGAGCTATAATTTTTCTTGGATTGTAATTCAACTTTTCTTGAACAAAACCCGAGGAGAGATAGATCAAATCGAAAAATTTCGTAATATTTTTAACCATTTATTGACTGGTAAAATCGCTGCAGAATCGATGCAACTCAGCTAGGCACCTTTTTGTTCTGAAATTAAATTATTGAAAGGAATTAAAACTACGTGAAGTAAAGACTCTTCCGCTCCCCTCGATGAAGGAATTTGCGAAGAAAAAAAAAACAGTTTAATTTTGCTTAGTAAACTCGGTTGAGCTTCCAAAGGTCATCAAAATATGTTTCTCTTTGTTGCAAAAGTAAAAAAAAAAAAAACGTTTTAAAGAAGACAATAACTATACTTCCTTGTTCTGAAAACCCATATGTTTTTGGTGCTTTTATTCTCTAAGCAAATCTCGTATTTTGATCTTTTAATTTTTTCGGTCAAAGTAAAGACCAATCATCGTAAAATGGACAGGCGAATTCGTTTAGGTTTCAGGGGATTGTTTCCCGAAAGTCCCGTGAATTTTTCGGACACGGAAGCTATGACGGTTATGCGTGCAATCTAGTTTTCATTAAAGATTCAAAGCAGTTAAGATTTTGTTGGTTTTGGAAGCTAAGCAGTTAAATTCTAGGTTGAAAAAACAAGTCGGGCTGGTTTGCATTTGAGGGCTACTAACTACATAACTATTCTGAAGATTCTGATTATAAAATGCAGCTCTGGGCCGGAGAGCACAAGTCGCTTGCTGAACTATCAATGGAAAATGCACCATAAATGGCATGTCATTATTACTTTTGCACGTCGCATGACATATATATTCATCAGTTGGCAAATAAGCGTTCTTTGGTTGAGGACATAAAAGAAATAAATTGATTTCAAAAATAAAAAGAGATAAAAAATGATAACAAAACAACGAAAAAAACCCAAGAACTTTTAGTGTAATTTTTCATTCGGACAAACTTAAGCAGTCTGGCCGCATCGATCACTCGCGAGGCGCCATTATTTCACTCTCTCGCGTAATTTCCGCTTCTTGTCCGACAATCTATTGGGCAAATAAAGATCTGCTTGTATTTTATCGCTTTCATGGGTAGTATTCTCATGAAAGAAACGTTTATCCAAGCTAAACTCAGCAAAATGTGAACAAAAGAATATCATTTGTAACTGATATAAGTTCCTACTCGCTTAAGCAAGACCTGATATTCAAGTTTACTGAAAGAAAACCGCCTGGAAGGTAAGTACAGTTGGAACGATAAGGGAACAGCAAATTAATCTGTATTATGGAGATGTAAGTGTTACCGACAAATTAAGAGTTTATAACAGTTTTGGTCTCTTTGGGAACAAGTGAACTGCCCGTAATAGAGACTGTCCGTATTATAGATATGTCCGCACGGTTGAGGTCCTGAAATCCGTCGATCATGGAGTCCAAGCTGTTAGCAGGCCATTTTCGTTCTTTTGTTCTGGATAACTCGAATAATTTTTCGTTGATTTCGCAATAAAAAAATAGCTAATAATAAATCATTTCAAAATTAAGGTTATGGGAGGCTGTTGTAAGCACTTTTTAACGTTTTTAACACGCAGTATGCTTTCTTGGTTTTTAAGAATGACCCGATTGCTGAAATTATTAAATCAGACTGCCTTTAATAGTTTTAATGATAACACGAATTGAGAGCTAGCGGGAACAAATGACTGAGGAACCATGTAAAATGCCCAATACTTATAGTCAGTGATTCCGGCAATAAGGGTAAGCACTAAAATATTTGTTATCTTTAAACTGGTATAAAAACTTTATTTATTTCGGACTTGTGTGTAAAGAAGAGTTAACGAATCATTGGCTAATGGCCCTGTCACACTATTGCGTATCGTACTGGCGTATGCCAGCGTATGAAAAAGATCACTCATACGCTGGTATACGCTGTCATACGCTAGGGGTACGTTAGGCATAGGTTGTATACGTTTCAAGCATGGTCGCATACGGTGACATACGCTGGCATACGGCGAGGCAGAAAAAAATTTTAAGCATGCTTAAAAATTTTGTGCGTATTCGGACGTATGGTTTATACACTAAGCATACGCTAGGCATACGCTGAATACGCGAGAGTTACGCTAGAGGTACGTTACTCATAGGTCAAGTAAGCTGGTCATTTTGTGCGTATGAAAATTATTTTACGAATTTCCATACGCAACTCATACGTTTCTCTCATACGCAATAGTGTGACAGCGCCTTAAGTGACGGCAAAGATTCCCCTGTTCCGAATTGATATTTTTGGTCAGTCTACGGGTCAATTCTAATGCCAGATTAACAGTTAATAATGTCCAGAAATGTATTTTTGTCAACGGAGTTCTGAATTGATAAAATATTTTAAACGCATAGCATTTGAATTTTTACAAGCAATGCTAACCCTGTCAATTCGGCGCGTGTTTTATCAACTCGGATGTAAGACATGTAGCACTGATTTTTAAAAAAAGCTCAATGCGTAAAACTGAAACAGACTACGGCGCTCGTTACACTGAAAAAGGTCACTTGCAAGTCGCGTGTTGTAAAACTCTATAAGATGTGAAGTACTATATAACTGCCTGCATTAGGAATTGCACACTTGAAACACTCAGGTCGTGGGGTAGTACACGAGCGAGGTCGCGGAACACATTGTTAAGACACAAGAAAACATTTTTTTTTGTATGTGCAGTAAATATATTCCCGTCTTTACATAACATTTGTGCTGACTAGCAAGAAAAAACCTTCCAAAAATTGTATTTCGGAACTGTGAGGTAAAATATAGACGACCACGCTGGAAGCCTCCCTCGAGGCTGTCTCGCGAATGCTAAACTATTCTACTGAAAGCTAGATGCTTCGTGTCATGTGAGAAAGCGGCGAAAAAGGATCGTTACAATAAAAAGCGAACACAGCGAATATCAGCGAATAGTTGAATATCAGCGAGTGTTAAAATTGTTGAATGAAAAGAAATTCGCCACCCGTTTTATTTTAGCTTTCACCTTCGCGTTTGATTTCGTCTCCACTATCTTAGAACCTGGAAGACGGTTGAAATTAGCATGTAGCACTAGGCAGTCTTCAAACTGTTCCGGATGAATCCCGACAAAAAGGCATGCATCATAATTATGGTCTACTCTTCAGTTACGAAACTGGAGAAAAAAATCTGAGTCACATGATGTTCTGTTGTTGAAAATTAGAGCGGAGCGGAAGGCAAGAAAATGTTCACTCGCGTTCCTCGCTTGAGTTAAAACTTCCACGCGAGGGCTACGAGCCACCAAGCCGGAAGTAAACTTGTTTTTAGCAGTATTAGCTTTCTTAGCCCCTGATGAAGGTTAGTTTTGTGTAACCGAAATATTGGGCAGTATTAAATTCTCCTGTTTGATCAACCTTGCATGTAAAAGTTTTGTTATGAGCAGTGTCCGACGCGTGTCAGTCTCGTGCGTCACACTCGCACGCGTTGAAGCGAAAATCAAGCGAAGTCCGCTGTCTTGTACATCTAGGCCTCTTTATAATAAGACAAAGAAAGAAACGTGGAAGATTTCAGCTTCTTTCAAAAGATTTGCATGTTAACATAAACAAACAGTTGGAGTACAGGTGTAAATTGCATCATGTCAAGCCTAACAGGGGAGGTATAATGGTTTCAATTTTAAACTTATTTTTTCTCATACTGTAGTGGTCTTCTGTGGTGATGTTTCCCGTAGCTAACTTGAATCTTCTGTTAAGGATTTATGAAGTCTCTGTCAAGATGTTTAGTTTCGTATCTAAATAATACGAAATGAATGAAAAAGATTTTTCAAAATACACAAGCCCCTTCCCCTCCCTAGAGATAAGAGAAGGTCACGGTTGCGAGGCTACAAACAAAGGCGCCATATTTGAAGATGAGTGCAAACAAATGATGTTATTCAAATGGTTGTTCTTTACGATACAAGCCTTCTCTGAAAGAACACAGCGGCTTGATTCGATCGAAAATGTCCCGAAACGTTTTATCTACTGCGCCTGAAGTTCACGATGAAAGCGTTGCAACAACGTTAAAAGTGATTATGGATGTGCTAAAGGTAAGCTTAATGTTTTTTTTTTCCCGAGAAATTGAATTGTCTCTCCCGCTGCAGCCCTCACGCTAATTACCACTGGCTTTCAAAGCTTTAATAACTCTAGCCTTTTTTAGTGATTGTCGGTAATTGAGCGGTGTGAAGAAGCTAATATAAGTGGTTTACGTTGACTGGTTGTGAACGGCGAACTCGATCATACAGTTCGATTTTCGTTTCTTTTTCGCTTGATCTCGATCAAACGTTCTCGAACCACAAAGCGTCGATATTGTGTACATTCCAGTATTGTTTACTTTGCTCCAAAACATTCGCGTATTCGATGCGAATCTTGACCAGACGATCAGTTTTTAGTACAGTCAATTGTATGGTTTATTTTCCTGTTGTATTATGATTGCAAAATGTCTGTTAGCGCTGTAATAAAAATACATAATCGAGATAAGCTTATAGGAAATTGAATTTAACAAAACATTAAAGTAAAATATTCAAGAAAACGGTTATATTTGCAGCGTCATGTTTGCTTATAAACAGCTGTATTCCTCGAATAGAAATCGTTTAATCCTATTATTATGTGTAATTTAATAACTGATGGTATCCTTCATCCTAGCCGAATGTTATAAGATTTTTGTTTTTAAATATTTATTGTTGATCTCCTGTATCAATTCAATATTTATTATCTAACAGTTTAATATAATATTCAGCAATTCGATTTTTATATCAATTCAACTTTTGAACCGGTATATATTAAAATTACTTGAAAGTGCATGGCGTTAATTTTCATTGCTGAAGTTATGATTCATCATAATCTCACAGGTGACAACTGTAATTCTGTATGCTCCCCATATATTGTATGTAATTAAAATGAAAATATTGTCATTTTCCTCACTGACATCCTCAACTGAGCTAAAGTGAATCATCCAGGGATGAGTAGACGGACCCTCTATGCTCTTCTTACATTGGATAGTTTCATCTGGTTTGCTCACAATGAAATCATTCAGGTTTTAATAACAAAAATGATAATAAAACATTTATATTATAGGGCCTATGCAGGCCTGTTTTAGGTACTATCACAGCAGTACAAGTGAAAACTTAAAAGTAATGGTCAAAAACTATAAAACAACTAAATTACATGTACATGTATAAGCATTTTCAAAGAGATGAGTTTTAAGCTGTGAAATATTTGAACTGTCACACGCTCTTTAAACTACAGAGTCCAGGGCTGGAAAAAAACTTGAATTCCAGCTTGGCCTTAGACAAGCAACTCTCAAATTTTGCTTGCTCTGGGCAAGGGAATAAGACGGGGGGTGACAACTCTAAGAATAAGGCCTGTTTCGGGAGAAAAACAAAATTCTTCCAGGAATCTGAAGATTTTGCCGGGAATCGGGAGACTAGAAAAATTTTCGGGGAAACATGAGATAATGCTGTTAAAATTTCGGGAAGTTTGAAATTTTTGCGAGAATGTCTTCCGAAAAAATCGGGAAGATATTCCAAATTTTCGGGACAACTTTCAGTTCCACACAGTATTGCTCAAACAGCGTTTGTTAGAGTTGTCACCCCCCATAATAAGGGTGGGTTTTTTCTTCAGTTGGCTGTTTTGTGTTAATGAGCTGACAGTGGCTACTTTGATAGTAAAACAAAACATTCACAACACCAAGAAGTAATTTTTCCCATTTTCATTTCCCCACCTATTTAATAAATTAGTGATCCCCTGTTTATATTATTATTAATAGGGTTGAGGCACTTATATTAGTATATAAAATAATTAAGGGTGTGCACGTTTACTTTTGAGGATAATTTATACAACTTTATACCATGTACATGATTTTGTTGTTGTTATTTTAGTCACACGAAGGTTCAATAAAAGAACTCTGTAATGTGCTGAATTCCCAAGGGAAAGTACACATACCACCTCTTTCAAATGTGAGTAGAAATCATGTTGATTGAAACAAGTATAAAATATTTTGCTGGTTAAATTTACCTTTGTTGAAATTTATGACGATTGTAATATAAATCAATTATGGTCAGCAACATTAATAATCATGCAGTCTTGGCAAGTTTAATACCCTCACTGGGAGTTTTAATGTGTTGTTCTGCCAACTCATGTTAATAATTGAAAATCATTAAAAGAACCACATCTGCTAGACACTTATTAACTGTGATCCCTAAATTGTTCCCTCCAGCTGCCATTAATTTATTTATTTCTGCACATTTCTGTAACCTCCAAGTAATTGTTTTTGAGCAGATAAAAAGGCCGTATTGTGAGCCCTTGCAAACAGTAAACTCCAAAATAAGATGGACTAAACCCTATAGGGTGGACACCTTCATGTACCTATAAAGACTATTAAGACAGACATCAATTATTGGCTGGTTCTGGCTAAATTACACTTGTTCATCTTTCTGTAACTTAACTCTCCATAAGGCAGATGCCTCCTGAAGGTAGACAGCTATTGGAGTTGGTTCAAAAGGTGTCCAGCTTAGACACAGTCGACTGAGTGTATGTTTTTTTTTTTATCATGCACTACATTTCGTTATCACTTCCCACATAATCTGAATGCAGCTGATACATGCGTAACTTTCAGGAGGTTTTAATTAACTTTCCTCCTCCACATGTGTAACTTAGATTCATACAATGAATGGAGAGGATGAACCAGTTAAGGACATAGATGACATCCCAGACAACCAATCAGAGGTGTCCTCAATTATGTCAAGTCGCACAGAGTACCATGAGCTGCCAACAAGATCTACTATACTTAACAGCACTGGCACATCTGGCAATGAAGGATTTCCTCTCTCTGATCAGAGCCATCTCAAAACTTTGGGTAAGATGGAAATGAAAAAATTAATATAACTATAATTATAATTAGAGGGCAGTAAAAATATTTTCTTTATCAGCAAAAAACATACCACACGTATGCAGTCAGGTAGGCTAGCTGGGCTAGTCCACAGTTTCGAAAAAGGCCCTTCTATCCAATTAGTGTCAATTGCATTTAACACTCACCTTAGCAGAGATATGCTAATAAAGAAGAAAAAGTTTTGCCTGTGTAATATTAAACACTTATAATGACTGGTCCCTAGGGAAACAGTGAATTTTGTTTCCCGAGAATCTCGATGTAAATTTACTGTTTCCCGAGGGATCAGACATTAAGTGATTTGTTATATAGCTGCAACACAAAAAAAAACACAACACAAGACAGTTTGAAAAACGCACTGAGCACTCGAGGTAAACATCAATCCATCATAAAACGTACATGCCACCTTTTGTCACAGTCTGATCACATGCACTAGCGGGCAACAGTGCAATGTTACCCAGTCTGACCTCACAATTGTTACCACGGTTTGTGCAAATGTTGCCCGCTTAGCACAATTCTTGGCTGGAAACAGTTTGTGTGTTAGATGTCAATGTGACCATGAATCAACCAATCAACGTGCGCGTTGTATTGAGAAAAACTCCAGCTATAATTTTTATATTAATTTAACGAAAATTAATACACCTTAAACAACCAGGTTTCAAAATTCAGTGGACAAATTAACCACTAGACCTTTATGCCTTTACAAGACATTATTAGCATACTCCATATTACTTATAATAAGCGGAGATCAGTTTGGGCCCAATTACATGTAATTTTTCTTCCCATATTTTATACTGTAAAACGAACCTGTGTGTATTCAGCATACCTGACTGTTAAGAAGACAGACGGCCTCGGACACCAAAATTAAGCCATTTTGTTACACTAAACAAGTATTTGTAAGTGGACACTTGTCTATTTTTTTTAGAATGTCATGTTTTTTACTCTATACTATTATGGGATTATACTGCCTTGATTATTAAATTAAAGCCAATGTAATTCTGGTAAAAAGTGATACAACCTGATATGTGCAGTAAATGCGAAAGGTTAAATGAATTAAGATGGATTGACTTTAATGAAATGGGGATGTGGATCAGATACATTGTACTGTATAAGAGGGTCAATAATTGAAACGTATTGAGTATTACATGTACATGTATATCAGAACCTGTATTAAGCTGATACTCTGTGTTAAGCAGACACCTGGGTTGGAAACATAATTTTGACAGAACTTGCCATTTGAGCAAGTGACTTTCAGAACTGCAACAAAAAGTGTACAATTTGTGCTCAAGCTCACCAGGAAGATTTGACAATTGCCTGTCAGTGGGCCTGGTGCTAATTTCCATTCCTGTGACTGTCTAGCCAGGGTCCTGAGGGTACATGTCTCCTTGATAGAAGTTTCACTGTATCTGTTTCAGTCCAATTAATTTACCTGTTCATCCCTTTTGTGTTTTCGTAACTTAATAGTTTCTAGCACAAATGGACTGACCCTGACAAGCACACCATCAAAGCCTTCGTCTTCTCCTCATCAGCACTTCCCTGTGAGAACGTCCACTTTTGAACACACGCCCAAAGTAGACCTATCAGTGTCAACAGTGTTTGCTGATGATCGTCAAGGTAACCAACGAAACAGAAATTTCAGTTGAACCTGCCATGCCATTTAAGCTACCACCCAAAATGCAAACCCAAGGTGGTTGCTATAGTCAGTTGGGCTCAAGACTAACAGTAGCCAACTGAATTGTATAGCCAATTAAGTAGTCTAGTAAGAAACCAGTTTTGGCTAGTGGAATTTTGCTTTCACTATTTGGGCTAGTAAAAATTGTAAAGCTGACTGAATGGAACAAAACCAAAAATCAGTTACAAGAGGTGGTTGCTTAAGAGAGGTCAGACCACAGGGGTCCTAACTTTGAATCATATAAACCTGTAGTAATTTGAATGTACAAAGTACCTATCAGACCACAGGGGTCCTAACTTTGAATCATATAAACCTGTAGTAATTTGAATGTACAAAGTACCTATCAGACCACAGGGGTCCTAACTTTGAATCATATAAACCTGTAGTAATTTCATTATGTACAGCTAGAGCACCTACAGCTGTATCAGCGCAAAATGTTGTATCTGTACTTGTACTGAAACACATAAATAAATGTAATTTGCATCTCAGTATCAACATAGAAATATGGGTTAGTGGTCTCTTAGGAGAGGTAAATTAAGCAATACAAAAATTCAAATCACCAGCAAGAGGTTTCGACTATAATGATTTGACTGGAAGAATTTGGTATTTTGGAAAAGAGGTTGCTTAGGAGAAGTGGTCGCACATTAGGAGGTTTGACTGTATAAGAAAGTGATCTTCACAATTGTGAACAACTGTTTTGAAGCAGTAACAATTAACCCATGGAAAATATTTTAATTATAACCTTTCCCTTGGTGACTTAATTACCACACATAGAGTATATTAAATTTTTATTTCCCAATCACTAACTGCAAGGCATTTACTAATAAAACAAAGCAGAGGAGATTGAGGTGGCTGACATGTGGAGTGAATAGGAATTTTGAGAGCCAAGGACTGCCTGGAGACTGCGGCTCAAGCATGAGAATCAGTGTTGTAAACAAAAATTAAGCATCACAAACACACTAATAGGGGTTAATGTAGAAATGTTTTAACTTGTAACATTATTACTGAGTCAATGTTTTCTTTTCAAACTATTAAAGGTAAAGTCATGCCATCATCTAGCCAGCCATATGCTCTCCATACACCATCAATGAAGACAAACATGACAGGTGGAATGCTCAAGTACAGTCCATCTCCAAGCACTGGTTATTCTGGTCAGTGGTGAATTTGTACACATTTATATTGAAATCTTTATCTCGTAATCTTTTATCATCTATTAATCTTACGCTTGTAACTCCAAATTAATTAAGTTCGTTTGGCATGTTTTCCCAGAAGAGGGTTGTGAAAGTATTTAATATTGGAGCTTAAACAGGAATTTTGGTGGATTTTCATGTATTTATTTACTGCTCATAAATTAAAATAATGTATAACATGCATAACAGAAATGTGACAGCAGGTTCAGATACAACAATGGTTGGTTCACTTCAACATTACATAGAGCTAGTGCCGGAAATGGATAGTGGACAGGCTACAGTCTTTGTGCACAATCCCTGCAAAGTTTCTTACTTTTTATTTTTTTATTAAAAAAATTGCTGCAAGGTCGTTCTAACTTTACTAAGTCTGTGGGTAAAAATCTGAATTTTAAGCTACACGTACTGTACAGTGAAATGTGTATTAAGCGGACCTCATAAGATACCCTCCATTATGGGGACACCACAGGCAGCCCAACCGTGGTGTGTGAGCCACATCAAATTACAGATTCAAAGCCGGTACACAGTAATAAAATGTAGGTAATAATACGATTTGTCACGAATCGAGAAGTGATGGAAAAATCGAAAATATTACACAATAAAGACTTCTTACCTTAAATTTTACTTTATTGTCCCTTGATGTATCCTGACCGCTTTAAATGCATTTTTACCACTTTTGTCACTCGTGCCACTAGTGGATAGTGGCGCAAGTGACACTATATTTTATAGTGGATAGTGGCGTGAGTGACAAAAGTGGTTAAAATGCATTTAAATCGGTCAGTACACATCGAGGGACAATAAAGTAAAGGTAAGAAGTCTTTATTGCATAATATTTTCGATTTTTCCATCACTTCTCGATTCATGAGAACTCGTATTATTACCTATATTTCATTACTGTGTACCAGCTTTGAATCTGTAATTTGATGTGGCTCACACACAACGGTTGGGCTGCCTGTGGGGACACCAGCTGCTTGGGTCACTAAATTGTCCCCCACTATTACTGTAAAACAAACCATATTCAGCGGACTCCTCTATTAAGGTGGGGGTCTACCTGAATGCCATTTTCCGCCGCTAATAACATGGCTTTAATGGAAATATCTCGTTCACGTTTCAAGCAATCCAAAAACCCTATGCTTAAAACATAAATCTATGTTATGGGGTGTTTTGTAAATTTTTGGGTGATTTTTGGGTATGTTTGGGAGGAAATAGTTTTTCTCAAAGGATTAGTAAAATTCAGAGAAATAAGAAATATTGAAGATTTAGTGAAGTTGACGTTTTAAAATTAGAATTTGTAGTTAATAATTAATAGACGGATACCAAGTTAGTCCACTAGCAACCTGGGGTGCTCTTACGTGGGTATCGACTGTCTGTTGGTGTTCCAAAAATCATTTTCTTTCTCCTATCCCTTCTTAAAACCTCTTAGAATTTCATTAAAATTCAGGTAGACTCCCGCCTTAAGCGGACACTAGTGACTGGGTCCCGAGGGTGGCCGCTTATTGCACTGGGGTGTCACCATATTTCAATTTTACTGTATTTTATTTTACTTTTAATTTAATGAAAAAACCTTTCATCCCCCCCTCCCCCCTTTCTGTTTTACAGTTGGTGCTCTAAATACAAAGATTCAGTTACTGGAAAGTCAAGGTAAGTTACAATATGCTTTTCTAGACGAAATGGTGATTCAATGAAATATATAAACATGAGGGGGGTGCTCGTCGGAAATTTTCGAAAATGTTATTAAAACAAAACAAAAAGGTACAGAATCTTGTTTGATGGGTGTGGGTCAAATGGAGTTTTACCCCTAAGAGGTTTCAATTCCAAACAGCCCATGAACTGAGACTTTGTTCCTGTCATGTATTTCGGCTCAACACCCTAAAAGGTCACGGATCAAGGAAATTGGAAACAGACACAACGTTTTTCTTTTGTCTAAAGGAGCTACATACGGGAGCTACATAGTACTACATGTATTGTCGTGGGAATTTTGACGTTTTTGGGCATCACAACTGCCACAAATCAAAACTAAGTCCCTTTGTCAATTTTTCACACAAAATGGTTATAGAATCAAGTGATTTTTCGAAGAGAGAATCGACCATAATCTGAGTTTTAGCAAGTTTTTCAAGACACAAGGCAATAAATGTAAAAAACTGCCAGGTGTTTTTTTTCAAATTGCAATCCATTTCCATCCTGGCCATCTGCAGCCCTAAGACACTTATTTTTACTCTAAAAGCTCTAGAAGAATACTTTCAATTGAAACAAAACTAGACCATAATAATATTACTTTCCCTGATATAAATATGTCTTTTGGGCTTTTCAAAGTACAGTTGTAACACTTAAACATGGTGAACTGATAGCCTCTTTAATTAATTAGTTATATCGTATCATAAAATTAATCTAGTCCATTTAATGTTATAGTTTCTAGCATTTTGTTAAGATTTCCTTGGTAAAATCAGATAAAATATTTGCTTTCTTTGTCACATTAATCCATCTAGTGTCAGAATGGGGAGATATTATTGATGAAATGTCTGACCGGATGGCTAATCAGCCTTCGCTTATTAGGAAGTTTGCCAAAGAAAGGTATGCTGCCAAGTCTTTTGCTTTAACCTATATCGTGCATAAATAAAGGATGTTGTTGTTGTTGTTGCTGCCATAATGTTAAATTGTTAAGCGTAAACAAGCTGAATTCAGAATCCTGATGGTAAGCAACCATTTTCTGTAAGTTGATGTAAGTTGCATGTGATTCAAAAGTGATATTCAAATAAATCGCTTTGAAAAAGAGTCTGAATGCAACTCGGAACTGGGCCATGGGGCAACCACATGACGTCACTCAAAATGGCGTCGCAGAAATTTAAAAACCGAAAAAAGATGATAATCGTACCCTGGCGTGCGTTTCTCAATAGTCCCGAAAACTATTCGGACCCGAAAAGCTGTGTTACGTGCAGAATGTTTACCAATAAAGATTCGGTGTTTGTTGATTTTGAAATATAAGCAAACTTCGACGCCATTCGCTAGAAACTACATGTACATTTAAAAAATAGCTTTCGGGCCCAAGAAGTCTTTGGGAGTTTCGAGAAATGCACGTCTGTTTCTCTGACACTCAAACGTTGTTTTCATGTTTTGCGGAGAAAAAAACGGTATTTCCAATAATAAACGTGAATTTCTTTCAAGATTAAAGGTTCTCTTTAATGGCGGTCACGATCATATTAATGAGAATAATAACAATGATTGCAATAACAACGAAACAATTGTCCACGGTTACGATCCTACTTTATCGGTTTCTGTCGTGATGGTGTCTTGCAAATTTTACTTTTTTACGTGGTCAGATCAGCCTTGCAGTTCATTGTTTTTGTTCATTCATTTTTTGGCTGGTTAGGTCTCTCGTAGATCCTACGTATCATTAGCAGCATTATCGTTTGCGGTCTTCTGCAGTTTACTGTTATTTAATGAGAATACACTGTCATAGCAACGCTCGACGGTCTCAAATGATTCATCCATAGAAGGAATTAAATGGGTTATATGGAGTCTTTGGAGTTAAATGATTCTATATTTGATACCTTGTAGCACTACGGATAAAGTTAGTCATCGACAGCACACCGAAGACCTAGAAGTGCTGGAAAGAAAGTTGTCCAAAAGAATTGACGATAAGGTACTGCCTAAACGTTCGTGTAATTCATACGAAACTTGTTATTATGTCTTTCAATTTTTTCCTAGTCTTCAAACTGGTTTACACTAACAACGTAATTCCCCTCTTGTTTACATTAGTAACGGGAGCTCATATAAGGAGGCTCGACTCAGTTTTTTTCTTTGCAGGGAAGACATGCTTCGATTCGGCTTTCATACTTTATCAAGTTGAGCAAAATATTTCCAAAATGCCCTATAATATTTTTTTTAAACGGCCAGCCGTTATAATGATTGCCCTTAAAACTTTGCAATCATTATTTAAACGGCTGGGGCATTTTGAAAATATACCTTTATTGCTTTATGCAAATTATTTGCTTAATTGCTTGTTGTTTTGCTTGAAAATGATTTTTGATTTACTCGAAATCCGTCCTCTTGAAACTTCGTCTGCAGCTTGGGATACGTGAACACTACAAAATTTAAAAGTTTTATTATGAAGTGTCTGACTAGATTTTGAGAAAAACGACATTGTTTAAAACAAAGGGCAATAAGCCGGCGTTGCTATAGTAACCGCTGTCGCTTGTAAACCAGTGTCACATAAAACTTTGATCATATTTTATAAACTTGGTGAAGTTGAAAGCAATCGAAGCATGTCTTCTTAAAAAAAAGTGAAATTTGATTTCAAAACATACACACCACGGCGAAAAAAAAAATGAATCGAGCCTTCTTAAGCTGGTTTACACTAGCAACAGAAGCTCATTTAAGCTAGTTTACGTGGCAACAGAAGTTCATTTACGTTCAGTAGTTTACACTAGCCACTAGCGTCAGAAGTGTCTTGGCAACTGGAAACGACAAGTAAAGAAAACCAATACGACAAAAGAAGAAACCCGATAACACGTTACTTTTGTTTAGAGTGTTGCTCACTTGGCAAAGGCATATTTTTAAATCTTAAAAGAAGGGCTTCGTTATTGTCCACAACTGCTGTAGGCCCGCTGGTGACTGATTAGGTCTATCCATGCCTGACTGGTTTTAACACAGCTACTGAAGGCGAACGTCCGGTGGATGGTAGGCGCTGGTGTCGGATTTTTCCGTCTCGGCCGGCTGTTTTCCACAACACTGGCTCTTTTATCGTTCGCGATTCTACCGTTCTTCTACCGTTCCCTGTTTTAAAATGTTAGGAAAAAGCTTTTTTTAATTTCTCAATCATTGATGAAGTTACCTGTTTTTTTTTTTCACCTTTTTACAGTTTGCAAGTCTTGATCGTAAAATTATTGAACTTTACGATGATTTGATGAGTCAAGTAACCAAGCTACCGGCGTCAAAAGGTGAACTGTGATCTACACTCGGACAAATATTAAACACCCTTTCTAACGTGCGCGCTGTCGAGAGCGAAACAATTAGTTCGTTTACCACTTTGTACAGCATAATAAACAGCACCACAAGAAACTTTCATTTGAATGATTACACAGTAGGATTTCATCCACAGACTCAAAAGTTAGAACCACCTTGTACATCTTAATAAAAAGCACAACAGGAATGTACCGCTCAATAGCTTTCAAATGAATGGTCACACTTTAGGATTTCATCTACAGACTCAAAAGTTAGAACAACCTTGCACAGAAAACACCAGCACTGCTCAATAGAGTGTGTTTCAATATATTTGTTTGTGAAGTTTCGCATAAATATTTCCCTTTGATGACTCCAGATTGTTGTCGTTATAGCTGCTGAAGAGAAAAAGACAGGAAAACAAGATTCTTTAGGAGTACATAAATTTGATGTGGATTCGCTTACAGAAAAGGTGAGGAGTAAGTTGTCTTTACAAGAAAAGCGAGAAACAAGAGATCGTTTTTATCTCCGTAAAGAGTTTGGTTTTGGGACTTTGAGGGCAACACCAGAGGTAAATGAAACCACTTGGCAAAGTTTGAAGCCCGACGATCTTTAATAACCGATTTTATGGGGAACGACTATTTTAGAAAATTAGAGAACTTTTTATGTGTCCGTCATTTTGGAGTACTGCTTTGGTACACCAACATGGTGGCCGAATTTGCATGTTTAAGAAATTATTTTTCTTTAGAATTGTTTTTGTTCAGTTAAAAGATTCTAAAGACCTCTGATTTATATCCACGCTTTAGAAAAGTCTACAAACTGAGTGAAAAATAGTTGTTTTTGTTTCGTACATGGAGAAGCTCAGCCGCACTGCCAAAAAATTTAAAATGCTACTTCTCCAAAGTAATGTACGTATTGACATGAAACTTGGCACGACGATTACTAATAATTGCTGATATGAAGAACCTGTTAACAGAAGGGCCATTTAGAATAAGCTGTTTAGATTTTAGAATTTTGATGACGTCAGGTGAAAATAATCTCTAGATTGTTTCGGAAACAAAAGCGGTGGACCATTAACTTTAACTTGGAATTCTGTTATAAACCTTTGAATTCCCATCATGTTTGTCCGAAATATCCATGATGCCTAAATTTGCTCGAAAGACTTAATGTCAATTTGCAAAATAAAACTCCTGAAAAAGTCGAAACCATTTAATTTCTTGTTATGTTCAAGTTGCTGATATAATGTTTGTTTTTCTTTATTTAGGTAGATGAGCAGAATGAAAAGCTTAAACTGATGTCTAAAGGTAAGCTTCATACTGCTTTACAATACGTTAACACGTATCGCATTTTCTGAGGTAACGGGTAAAATGATTGGTTTCCTGGAAAATATTTTATGCAGACTTATCATAAGATTATTATTGTTTTTTATTTGTCTGAAGGAATGTCAGAACTGGACGATAAAGTATCTCATCTTAAACAAGACATGACCTTATATAGACGCCAGCTTGACAACAAACGGGGCGATGATGAGGTACAATAATGGCCAGTAATTATTTAAGGCTGGTTTTCACTAGCGACGCAGTCGTAGTCGGAGTCGTAATCGTAAGCATATCTAGTGAAAATCAAACAACGGAGTCGGAAGCAGAGCTTCCAATTGCGCTTATGATTCCGTCGCTTACGATCTAGTGAAAACTAGATTGTCGGAGTCGTAAGCAAGGAATGGGGATTGTGATTGGTTTATTCGCTTCTGCTTGCGACTCCAACAATCTAGTTTTCACTGGATCATAAGCGTTGGAGTCAAAAGCGGAATCGGAAGAAAATGGAACCGTTCTGATTCTTCCGACTCCGATTCCGTCGAGCTCATGACTCCGCTTACGACTCCGATTTTCGATTTTCACTAGGTCGGAAGCGTTCTTACGACTGCGACACCGACTCCGACTCCGACTCCGACTCCGACTCGGAGTCCGTCGCCAGTGAAAACCAGCCTTTAACCTTCACTTTTAAGAATTTTGTAACAACAAAGGCGTAGTCTGAAGTGTCAGCCGCTTTCTTGCCCTACCCCCCGTGGGGCGCCGGACAGGAGGTAGGGCGAGAAAACGGCTGACACTTCAGACTAGAAAGGAGCAGCAGCAACAACAACAACAACCAAAAAACGTTTAACTGACAGGTGGAGGTTGAAAAACCTTGAAGATATTTTATGAAGTGGACGAGTCTAGCGAATTAGAATTCGATCACTGACACGTTCATCCGCATTCATTTTGTAGCTCGTGTCATTAGTTGCTGAACAGTTGGTTGGTAATGAAGAAATTACAGGATGGAAAATGGCGCTGAAAGAAATCCACGCAGCTCTTAACAAACAAGTAAGACACATTCAACACCCTTTTAATTTTAGTCTTTTTTCTTTTTATTTATATAGGTTAATAAATTATTGTTTAAATTAACTATTATTTAGTTTATTATAAATTTAATTTAATTTATTTTTGTGCATGTTTGTATGTGTGGGGTGGGGGTGGGGGGTAATACGTCTTTAGTTAATGTAGTTTCAATGTTTAAATGAACATTATGTGAGATGAAATTGTATTTATATAATTTTCTAAATGCAAATAAAACTATTAAAAAAAGTTGTGATAGTTATTTACTATTCCACATTGTTATATAGCTGGAGGGGTCGGATGACATCGAGGGAAACATCGAGAATCGAGGGAAACAAAATTCACTGTTTCCCGAGGGACCAGTCATCGAGTGTTCAATTCTTTCATCTTACACTCAGTTTTTAGGTCTGTTCTGGTTATTTTTATACCGGTTTAGAAGTCACAGAGTATGCGGAATTAGAATATGAATTTCCAAAATGAGAGTTAATATTAAATGGGGAATACCCTTGACGGAGATAGTCTGACAATCGATATATCTGCGATTTATAATAAACGACGAACATGGTCGAATATCAAACGAACTTTACTCTGACTGTGACTGCAATTTTTTTGCTATGTCCTCGATTTCTGACATGTACAAAACACGCAAAAGTAGGTGAAGATGAATAATTATTTGTCCTCTGAGGGCTTTACGAAGCGCAAGATGTCGACTAAAGAAACTCGGAATCAAGGGTATGTGGAGAATATCCCTGGTGGGCCGCGCACGGTTTTCTGCCAAAACGTCCCCCCCCCCCCCCCCCCCCCCCCCCCCCCCAAAAAAAAAGTTTCTTCTGTTAGTTGAAGGCCAACAGCGTTTATTAATGCGGCAGTTTTTCGGTGTTGCGGATGTTGTGATCACCAAATGACGTAAAACAAAAGATTCAAAAGACACTGAACAATACCCACACCACAACACAAAAGCTAACCAACAATGGCTTCCGCAACACCAAGAAATACCCGATATATCGGTCTATAACTCACTTATTTTTCCTTTTCTGTTGGTTTAGTCTGAAATCAATACCTCCGTACACCACTCGTATGCCACTTTGGACAAACGCACTGAAGCTATGAACCAGAAGATCCAACTTCACGGAAGGTATTGTATTTGAAATGCTATGCTCCTTACTGTAGGAGAAGTTTGGTGGAGCGCGTTGTTTAAACCTGTATTCACAGTACCGAAACATGTTTAGATTAAACATGTTTTAATGAAACACGTTTCCCACTAAACATTTTTATTTTCCACCAAGCTCAGTTTTCTTTGTTCTTTTCAGGGGAATATATCACATAACCCCGTTATTACAGTCTCTGAAAAGCTCCTAAATGGCCTAGAACAGACCATATTTTTTTTTACTCTTTCAAGAATTCGAATCAGATTATATTCAGACAGACATTTAAGAATAAAAATTAGCGAGAAAAGTTTGACACAACGTTTTCTCACTTGAAAATGATGTCAAATGTCTTTCAAGAATTGGATGATTTAACTCTTTTGGTGTTTTAGTATTGTTTTGTAAAAAAAGTAAAAGTATTGTAGCATGGCTTTGACCAAAAAACTAAAGGCCAAAATGCTCGTGTTACTTTCCCTTTAAGCATACCAATACTAATTGCCGAACAAAATAAATCTCCTATCTGTAATGCCACTGATGTAAATTTCAGCTTTCAGATTGATGTTCAAGTACCTGATTGGGTATCCTGCGAACAGACTCCTTTAAAAGACAATCGGCGAAAGGAGTCTGTTCACAGGCTACTGATTGAGTCAGGGTACCAGTCACGTTCTCAAAGCCCTCGCTCCTCTTTGTTGCTTTCCATTAAATAATAGAGCTCTAAGCACGATGTAATGGCGATAATCTAGAAACACGTACATTACATTTCAAAAGCAATTTTCCCATTCTCAATTTCTCGCTCATACTGAACTCTGCCATGAAGGTCCTGAATAATAGAGTCATGTGCTGTTTTGGCTGAAGGCTTATTCCTATGTGGGTCCCTATTAACTTCAGTCATGCGTTGTTGTGGTTTCAGGTGGCGCTGGAGTGGCGTATCTAATCTGTATCCCAAGGCTCATTCCTGTGTAGCTGCAGATCAAATGACGGACGATATAAATTTTACTTCACAAATACACAACACGGAAACTCGGAGCTTGGTTTGGGAGAAAGGCAAACCTTATGTTGTAGTTACCGCTGGTGGATGTTATTGGTGAGAAATTTTGATTTGCCAACTAAAACACTCCCAGAGTGGAACTATGGGTCACGGATAAGATGGCGGGGGGAGGGGGGGGGGGGGGGGGGGGGGATGGGAGGGGAGATGAAGGGGAAGGGGAGGGGGTCCTGGGCCCTCGCCTAGATCCGCCACTGTTAATTTGGTAGGAGCACTTGCCTCCCATCAACATAGTTTTGCCGGACCATATGTGAGCTATTGTCCCTACTCCAAGAGTTTCATTCAAGTACTCCGGTTTCCACCATCCACAAAAACCAACATTCCTATTTCCAATTTCGACCTGCAACGTACGTTAACGTGTTAATGAGTTCCTGAGATCTCATATTTGCTTCGTGTGTAAACAAATTAACTTTACATTTATTATTTGTTATGTAAACTAGGTTCTTTTTTAAGTGCTTTCATGTACTTATTTTTGAAGAAACTGGGGAAATGGAGAACGAATCAAGAGGAAATATTGTCTTTTTTTCTTGATCCTTCCTACTGCTTGGCGCCCTAAAAGTGACATTATTCAATAAATCAAATGGAAGCAATCGATCAATACCTTTTGTAAGTTAAGCTTGGAATAACTTCTTTCGTTTTCAGGGTAGCAATTGGTGCATTCTCCAAAAAGACCGCTACACCACCTTCTCTTCAAGTAACAATAGACGAGGAACCTGTGCCTCTGGTATGATATAATAAAAGTTTTTCTGAGTGCTATATTTCTTTTCTTCCTCTGATATTCCAACGTACTTATAGCGCATTCTCCCTGCGCGACTACCTCTTGAAATCAACCAGTTGAAAAACAGCGCCACTTTATCAACCAATCAGAAGTAAAAGCAAAACCAATCATGACTCACTCGCACGCCTTTTCCCCGCGCTTGGTGCCGGCTACATGAATTTACTTTGAATTTTGATTGGTTCGTTGGATTGTCTGCGTCTCTTGTGATTCGCCAGACACTCAATTGTTCACCCAGAAACTATTAAAAATATCATAATACTCTTTAAAGTGCAGGTTTGTGTGGTGCTTGATGTAAGCCTCATTTTTCCAATTTCTTTTGTTTTCAGCACGAATTGCACGTGCTATGCTTCAACTTCGTGGCAATTTGCATACGGTGCACATTTGTATGCGAACACACAATGCTACGTCCTAGCGTTCCTACATGTACTCTGAATTCCATTGTGCCATTCTAACAAAGGAGACTTGAATAATTACACCCCGGTGAGGCTGAGCCTGCGCATAAAAGAGTATTATGGTATTTTTCGGAGTGGCCAATTGAAAATTGCCTTATTTTTTAAGGGATTATGTTAACGGCTAATCGTAAATTTCAAATATCCTAGAAATTGTCTAGCCTTACAACCCAAAAAATATTCCTGACGGTGATTTTGCTAATTATTTTTTGTCACCATTAGAAGAAATGATACAGTATTTTGCGTTGGTTAGTTATGTACCACAGGTTCGATCACTCAAAACGACCACTCCGTACATGACCAACTGGCTTGTCTTTGCGAGTTGCTTACGGAAGGTTCAACTGTATTTTGGCGGGAGTTTAATTTTGCGGATGGGCCATTTTTGTGTTTTGCGGGAACTAATTTTTACGATTGGGAAATATTGTTTTTTTTCATGCCCGGAATTAATGTTCGTGATTTGTGATTTGTAGGAAGTCGCGTTCAATGGATTACCTTCAGACGATACTTTTGTTTCTGAACACCAACACGAATTTATATTGCGTGTAAAAGTTGACGTTTGTATATAATTTTGACAGTGGAGTAAATTTTTGCGGAGAAAATTATTGCGGGAATTATTTTGAGGATCGTGAAAAAAACCCGCAAAAATCGCAAAACTTAGAACCCGTAAATGTTGAGTGTCACACGGTATTCATTTTTTCATTAATGGTTCAAGAGAAGTTTTGCTTTGATTATTCCTTTGTTTGCAGTATAACAGTTCTGGGAAGTCGCCAAGTCATCACAGGATAAGCGTCATCTCGTCTGCTTCTAAATACCAGCCTCCCGCGGGAAGAATAAAAGGAGAAGGAGTCACTCCGTGGAGACCTGGTAAGAATTTTATTCCACGCATTTTATTGATTCTTGCATTTCAGCGGAACAAGGAGTTTCAACCGTGACGCAACTCTTTTGATAAGTTCGTTTTCTTTGTTTCTATTTTTTTCGGACAAAAAAGATAGGAACCAAATGTTACAATATCGCGAAAATAATACATTTTAACTTTTACTCCGCCTGATCTGTAGTCTGCGAGCAAGTCCTCTGTTTCTCGCTAGTGTGTCACGGGAGCGGCGAAGCCGCGAGTTACAAGGCGGCGAGGGAAATGGTTCCTCGCCCCATTTTCCTTTCCTCCTAACTCTCGCTGCTTGCATGCAACACTCGCAGAAAACCGAAATAGTAGAGCCTGCTCGTAGGGTACCTGATCTTATCCGCTATCTTTTTTATGGCGTCTTCGTAGCGCGCGTTTTGATCATTTTAATAATGGGTATATACGAGTGCATACACACACACACACACACACACACATTTTACGTACACACATACGGGTATTTACAGATACATACGATTAACATACACTTGCAAAACGTACAACATACAAGATTTCAATATTTCCAACAATTTCGTCTAACGAAGGAGTTGGTTCTTTCGTGACATTGTTTTTATTTTCCGGTTTATTTCAGGTTCAAGTCTTATTGGCGCTGTTATCATCCCTGCACATAGTAGGGTGAGCGTTAGTCCCACAAGCACAGCTCCAGGAACTCGGATGAGTGTAGAGGGATACCTGGAGCTATTGAAGATGTACTGATCTTCTTCACTGACATTCTCTTGATTATTTGGGCGGGGAAAGAGGGGGGGGGGGGGGGGGGGGGG
Source organism: Dendrophyllia cribrosa (assembly GCA_024195265.1). Taxonomy (NCBI): domain Eukaryota; kingdom Metazoa; phylum Cnidaria; class Anthozoa; order Scleractinia; family Dendrophylliidae; genus Dendrophyllia; species Dendrophyllia cribrosa. The sequence goes on along the minus strand of JAJLRJ010000012.1, from coordinate 2,470,107 downwards.
GGCAAAGTGAAATTGACTCCCGAAACTATTAGTTCGGCCTTTCAAGGTGAAAAGTTGTTTGCTTTCGTCCGTCTTGGTACGTGTTTTTTTGTCTGGGCAACTGCATGCGATGCAAGATAAAATCGCAAGAAAAGAAAGAAATCGATGTGAAAGAAAAGCCTCAGCGTGCTTCGAGCTCTCGTCACCAGTTGACGCTATTCACTGATGCCCTGAAGACATTGGGTTGGGTGAGGGGCTTGGTAAGTGGTTGGGGGGGGGGGGGGGGGGGGGGTGGATTGATGGGTCAGTGAGCAAGTCGTTCATTGGCTGATAGCGTCTGCAATAAGCTCCTCATATGCTAGCCTGTTAATAAACACTTTAATGGACAAAAAGTGAGGATTACAAAGGAATTGCTGCAGTACTTTCCGTCATATTTTGTTTCATTAGCATACGAATTTATGCAGAGAAGGTAACGTGCTAAATATGAAATGACTTCGAAAGTTCAAGGAGCTCGTTTACTAATAGCCTGTGTACAACCGCCAGGCTAGTTAATCTTAGCGATCTACGCAATTTGTAGCTCTTTGAATGTAGATTGATTTCACAAAACCCGTGAAGCAATGCCTCATGTCTATTTCACGGGTTATGTGAAATCATTCTAATGTTTAAGCAAATATCAGCTTTCAAATTAAAAACTGCAAAATTGCTGGGTGACAAAAGCGCTAATGTCATACACTTTTTGTAAATTTCCGACTCTTTAAAACAGCATTGCACAAAGAGTGTCAAGTATATCGGGTTCAAATTTCGGAGAAAAGCTATCTGTGCTATTCCCTTTCAGTATTCAGAGTTGATTTTTTGTGGCTTGATAAGAAAATGAGGCGCATATGCTAATGAGACAATAATTGTAAACAATAAGATTCGCCTATTGGGAGTTTAAAAAGTAAACTGTGAACATCGAATCGCTCAAAGATAAACAGCAGGACATAAATCTTAAGAAATCGGCTCATAAATTTTATTAAACAAAATTACAGGGTTGACGTCTGTATGTAAATATGTAGAACATGTAGAACCTTTTTTTTGTCATGAATTAAGTAAATAAAGTGTATCAGTAAAAAGTGGCATTTGCAGATTTTTATGTATCCCTTCGTAATCTATTAGTACAATGGAAACCGTTAATACAGATACAGTAAAAACCCGCAAATAAGAACCTAGTTTTTAAGAACCTGTTTTGTAGACCCCCATTACAAAAGAACCTGTTTTTGCCGTCAATCCCCAAAAATAAGTTCCTGCAGAAAAAAACTCTCGCAAAATAATACTCCGCAAAAATTTACTCCCTTCAGTCAAATAAAGCATATTCAGACATTGTTACTTTTTGCAATTAAAGTTTAACATTCTCGTAATAGAATATACTGTATCACCTTCGAATATTTAATACAATTCAGGGAAATGTCTCTTAAGTAGAGCGTGCCGTTACTCAACAAGTAATAAAAGTCGATTTACTGTTCTGCTGCTTGAACAGAAAAATAGCAAACATTTGTTCCTAACAGAAATTTGTCATCTCGAACCGCAAAAAATTGTTCCTGCAAATCCGCAAAATAAAACTCCCGCAAAAATTTCATGTTACACCGTATTTATCAGCCGGGCAGTGCCCGTTTAACGTTTGGGTATCAGGCGGCCTTTTTCGTGGCCTCAATTTTGGATGACGTCACAGCCCCCCCCCCCCCCCCCCCCCCCCCCCCAGCAGCGCCATTACCTATAATATTAATCTTATCTTGTATAGCACATTGCGTGTTGTCCATGAAAGGGGGGGTTGCAATTCCAGGCCTCCTTGTACCAAGGTGAGGGGTAATTGTTTCGAGAGTTCAGCAACATATTTTAATAATTGTTTAATCGGCCAATTAATCGTATTACCAATAGTTTTTTTGGCGAAGTGCTCACCCGACGTGAATATATAATATAATTCCCTGTTTAAGTCAAAATGCCCCTCCGTGGTTTGCAAGATCGAAGTGAAATCAAACACGTTTTGGTTGGTTGTGAACGCACAATTGTTCATCAATAACTGGGCATTTGTTTGATACCATTATTGTAGCATAAACAAATTTAAAAGTGTTGTATTGTTCCATCAATGTGTAAGTGCTGTAAATTACCAAAGAGAAACTATCGTGTGCCACCTTAATGTCATCTGATGTGGGCGATATGCAATTTCCGTTTGGTTCTAATTTTTCTCGCAGTGCAGTAGTTCCTTAGGTTTATCGACCATTGTCGCTGATAAAAATAAATTCAATAACGGGTAAATGGTGTAATGCAGTCAGAGATTGAACAACTACAAACATTTACCATCAATTAAATTTTATTTCTTCATTTTTAATAAGTGTTTATACAAACGTGCAACATGTGGAAACATGAAATTGTCGCCAGAATTTGCCAATTTTAATTTTTAAATGCTTGGTTCTCACGAGTTTATATGTGATAAAGGCTTTTGACAGAGTTAACAACGAAGTAATCAACATTATACTTCTCAAAACTAACTGACCGTGCAGAACATAATTTCTCGCGATTTAGCAACGTTTGAATAATTAAGAGACGAAAAAGAGGAACGCCAGAATATTCCATGTCGTATACATTGATACGGTGACCATGTTAGATTACTGATAGTAAATGAAAACGGAAACACTTCAACGATGAAAAATCAACTTTACTGTGCCTCAATGACCTTTGTTTTGTTCCTTTTAGCAGTAGCAACACGGCATATCGGGTCGCTTGGTTCTTTTGGGTACTTCCTTGACCAATACAAGTAATGAACCCAAACATTCATCTTAGTGAACTTTGTTAGCTGCGATGAAACAAATGAATATGTGAATTACAATTAAAGCTACATTAAGAAAAAGAAGAAGAGTGAGCCCTTTGAGAAATCCGAAAGACTATAATATTTAAATGGGTGTGGTCACTGATTTTTTTCACGCTGTGGGGTTGTGTCAGTGTTGCTTTCAATTGGCTTCTCTAGAGGCGTAGCGCTAAATTAAAATTAATCAGACACTGGCAGAGATTCAGAAAACTGAAGGCGGCCAACCGGCATGGTCATGAAATAAACCGAGACATATTTACTAAAAGGAAATGTACAGTGTAATAGGCAGGCTTAAATCATAGCTACTCGGCCCAGGCCCCCTTTTGTTTAACAGAGGTTTTGCGCAGAATCGTGCTTGATGATAACAAAACTGCGGGTGCCCTATGCTCCATTGAAAGGCCATTAGGAGCAAAGTAAGTAGTTGCAAGCTTTGAACTCACGTCAATATCTTTGCAGTTTGTGTCTCGCATCCTAGTATCATCACACGCCAGAGTTTTGTCCACAGGCATCATAAGGTCGTAATAGCCAGAAGGACTTGTGCATTCTTCTTTTCCCATCATTAGACTTGAATCAGTTGGGCCGTTCAGTGGGTGGCTGCACATCGGTTTCCAGCGAGAATCATCCTTTTCGACGCAGTACCCTAAATAGCAGATGATTAGTTGTTTTCATTATTGTGGCTTTTAGGGGTATCGTGCTTTTAAGAACCAAAATTACTTGTCTAAACTAATCCGCAAATGAATAATCAAATGCATTTTCAACATGGAGAATAATGCGCGACCAAAACTGGAAATACTCCAAAACAATCACCGTAACGTTCGGAAAGTAACGACCCCCGTTACTTTCAAAAACTAGCAGTGCGGTACGGTACGGCACGGTACATTATGAAAAAAAAAATGTTAAAAGCTGCAAAGATTTCTCCGCATAAAAATTCGCCGGATTCATCAACGGATGGTGCTTGTAACTCTCAACATAAGCGCTGATTATTTAAAATGACATATCGTTATTTACGCCAGGGTTAGAAGAATTTCGTTGCTGCGCTATCTGCCACCAGACATGATGGGCAAACCACACAGTATCATTACACGGAACTAATCACAGATTAAAAACAATTTTCAGTGAAAGAGACCTATGTGTGGGGATCTGTACGGGATATTCGATTTAGCGAGTCGTGCGCGGAGTCGTGCTGCTGACCGGATGACGGAAACGGGAACAGTACAAAAGGAGCTAGACTCCGGAATGGATAACAGATGTTTAATAAAACACTAAAATTATGCAAAATTCGACCAAAATTGTTGACAGAACCCTTTTTTAAGTTTTGGAAAGTAGAAGTGCTGAATATATACTTCACATCCCAATTGTTTAGCTCATATATTCCAAAGGGAAGACCAGTTGTTTTAAACGTAAAGTTAAGCTTCGGCTTGCCGCTAATACTTTCTTCAAATGGCCAAAACGATTGAACGACGTCATATGACATCATCCAATCAACACAAAAAGGCTGCTTCCCGGGGATTTGCTTCATTGTGTGAAAAGGCTGATCTCAAATAGACACGGTCCTTTTTGAATCGTGAATATGCGAAACGATGAACGAGTTATAGTCCTTCTATCAGTCGCCTGTAAACATTTCTTAGTAATTCCGCTGACCAGTAGATAAAGCTTTCCTCGACGGCCTAGAAAGCGCTGTTCTGATGTTTTGCATGTGGAGTCCTTTGGTGGAATATTTAAGCCGATCTGCAGACTTCAAACGGATTTTACAACAGAGACATGCGTTTTAACGCGTATCTACCTTGAAGTAATAAATTTAACCTTGCTATTTGACCGAATGGTTAAAGTAATATTACACTTAAGTCCAACGACCCGGGTTTGAATCCTTCCGAGATGTCCTATTTTTTCCTTTCTTTTCTTCTGTTTTGTTTCGAACTGGACACTAAAGTGATGTACTGTTTTTTTTTTTTTTTTTGCGTTTAACCCTATTCAGCCTGGGCTTTTTTTGAGTTCCTGAGCCTGGGGGGGGGGGGGGGGGGGGGGGGGGGACACATTGTGCCCCCCCCTTCGTAACTTCAAGAACATTAAGGCTATGACAATGAAACTTAGAGGGTACATAGTACGTCCAAAACTGTCTCCTTTGCGGTCCGCCTAATGAAACGATGACGTCATATGACGTAGTTATTAGGTAATTAGTTATACGGCCGCCATCTTGGATCCGCCATCTTGGATTTCTGAAAATTTTTAAAACCTCTTAAAAACCGTCCAAATTGACGCAAAATTAATCAAAGCCAAAAAATAAACGCTAAATGACGTAAAAATACAAAAGTTATACCAATAAACATTGTTTTTCTTCATTCAAAGGTATAAATACGCAAATTTCAAAAAACATGGCTGTCAAAATCTTGTTGCCATAGAAACATCAAGTCACGTGTTCAAAAAATTGTCTTATGAAATTGTTGCCAGATAAATTTTAGGAAAAGTCACAAAGTTTGATGGCGTTTGAATACATATTAAAGAAGTTATGAACGTTGAAAGTTAGCGCGGGCACTTTGTGCCCCCCCCCCCCCCCGCCCAGGCCGAATAGGGTTAATGGCGTTCTATTCTTAAAAAATGTCCAACCGTGTTGATAAAAACATAACCTTACCGCAATATTTGGTTACGCTTTAGCTCGCAGTACAAGGTTCAAATGACATGCTGGCATTTGTATGCTCATTTAGATAAGCCTAAGAATTTGCTTTTTACTTTTATTGTTTGCTACAAACTTAATAGACAATATTCGTATTTTCGGTATTGAACTGGAACTAGCTTACAGTCGAGGCTAATGCGGGGGAATCTTTTCACATGCAAATATTTTTAATGCATTCCCCCGCATTAGCTTTGACTGTAAGCTAGTTCCAGTTCAATACCGACAAGGAGCCCGATGGGCTTCGAAACTGGCTCGTTTGGCCTCAGTTTCCACCCGGTTTTCATTTTAGAGTTTTATATTAGCAAGCCACAATATTCAATCTAGAATCTATCAATATGCACAGTCCAGTCCACATTTACATTCCACAGCCCGCTTCAAGCACTCCTTAGGGACGTACCATTTTATTGTTAAGAGGGGGGGGGGGGGGGGGGGGGGGGGTGGGCAATTACTAAAAACAAATTCCTGCACAGCAAAAGTAAAGAAAAAAAATAATGCACAGCGAGCGAAAGGAAAAAAAGGTATGGAGCAATCCCGAAAAAAAATCTTGCACAACATCAAGACGGAAAAAAAATTCATGATCAGAAAAATTGCCGAACACCGCCACCTGCCCCCACCCCCACCCCCACCCCACACCCCCCTTTAGTAGGCTACAGTTTCAGGTCTATATTTTTTTCTCTGATCGGCTCGGTACTGTTAGAAAAAACATAAGTTTAGAACTTTGTATATTTTGTTCGCTTTAAAATCCTTGAAACCACCTTCTACAAGGAATCGGGATTGTTTAAACACAGGCATTTTGGAGAATTAACAATATTAACACGATCGATCAAATAGCGTGACATGAATACAAGATGTGTGGAATTTGAACGTGACTGCACGGAGTGTTGACTCAGCAGTTCTGTGACGTGCCGGGACGTGTTATATTCAACGATTTATTCGATCTAAACTCGACTGTTTGACAATTGATTTGGTTAGAAAAATTCAACCCGCTTTCCCTTTACCAGAAATAGATCACATCCGAAAATCACAGAGATTTAATTTTTAACAATTCCGTCGAAATTAGAACGGTAAATATTTGAATTATAGTTGCTGACATCACTAATTACGCCATTTCTGAAAACCGGAAGTAAACTAGGTACGGTGTTGGCCGCAGCAAAAGCGATTCCCGGGGCAGGTGACCCGACAGGCCGAAAAAAAAAAAAAAAAAAAAAAAAAAGAGGGTATTTTAAGAACTGACTCGTCGCAGAGCGACGAGCCAGTTAAAAATACGAATATTGTCTATTTGTACGGAATATCGTTCCATTTTTAACTCGTGAATGTGCAAGGCGTAAAACGAGTTGTAGCATTTAGGGACAATAATGTGCTAGCTATTTTCACGCGCAGTAAGCTAACACAAGTTCTAAATTAAGTTCTAAATTAAAGCTAATTGTTTAATGAACCAACTGAATGAATTGAAGTAAACAAACATAGTCGACAAGAAAAACAAACAATTTCGTCGTAGTAGTACTTTAACAGCCTAGTAACAATCTGAATTAGCTTCTCGCGACGTTGAGTCGCACAATTCCTGCATCTAATATCTGCTTATGTTATTGAAGGGGAAATATACTACTTTTAAAAAATTGCTTACGAGACTTTTTTCCTTTTCGTTTTTGCTCACGGCACTTCTTTTCATCACTGATGGAAAATCGGTCAAACTTGAGATCCCTGTAATCGGTTATTGGCAGACGGTAGTGCTTGATGTTATTGTCGCCCGCGAGAAAATGAGATCCGCTTAGATGCCGGACCCTAAGATGAACCTTGTCAGGAATGTTACTGGCCTGTTGATCAGGGCCATAAAGCTCAATATACATCTGTAAAAGATCGATATAATTGATCAGTTTATTATTGCATCTATAAAGACAAGTTATAAAGAAATTATTCCATGACTAAAGCCCTGCTGAAACAAAGTATGATAGTCAATGATAATTAGAGAGATTTTTGATCCTAAGCTATCATCTTTTAGTATAAATCTACTAGTGTTCTATCACGTATGCTGTTCTCTTATTGGCTACGCTACTGAGATGACACTATCTATTCTGTTGTAGAAAGTGAGTAGAGTGAGTAGCCTAAAATAGCGGCCGCTTCTTCGCGTTTTAGAAGTGTCTGTGAAGAGTATTTGTTGTTAAGTTTTGGACGTCTAGTAGATTTATACTAAAACAATTAGATTATTCGCTCTTGATTTCTATCGCGTGATAGTTGATTCGGTTTTCGCCCTCATCAACTATCACGCGATAGAAATCTCGAGCTCATTATCTCATTGTTAACTATCGTTGAGTATCATGCTTCCGGTCAAACGTTGCGCGATAGCGCATGATAGTCGAAGATAGTTGGTCAAACGTCACTTGAGCAGTCACCTAGTGACTTAATTTATCGTTTGACTTTTTTTGAACTACTATTGTATGACGAATAAACAATGGTTTGACTCGATATGTTCTTTGTTTTCGGGCCTCGAGAGAGACTGTTGACTTTTTCTGACGATTTTGGTAAAGCTACAGCTGAGCCCACTACTCTAGGTGGCAACAGCTGCTCGAAAAACTATCACCAACTATCATGCAGGTGGTCAAACGGGAAAAACTATCATCAACTGTCGTGAAAATTTTGAACATGTTCAGAGTGAATGATAGCGATAATAGTGATAGTGATAGCGAAGGATGGTGATGTTAATTCATAATAGTTCGTGGTCAAACGAGAACCACGCGATTCGACTATCGTTGACTATCCTCGACTATCAACAACTGTCGTCGACTATCGTCGACTATCGTCGACTATCATCGACTATCGTCGACTATCATTGACTATCATCGACTGTCGTCGACTATCATGTACGAGGGCTTAACCAGGGCATAACGATGTCATCACAAACATTATTTGCTCCCAGTCTTCCATTGGGACTCCAAAACCACTTTAAGAAACAGAATACGGGACTTTCTATCGTTGGCAAACAAAATATGCGATCGGTACTTACCCCGATTAATCGCGCATTGTACGACAAATTTCATTGTACGACAAATTTCATTAATACCGATACTGAATCTCGTGTAGCCCTTTTTGAGTTCTTCGAACATCTGAAAATTAAAAAAATAATAGAAGTTATGCAAGCAATTAAACACTTAAACAACACAAAATAACAGAGAATGCAACTGAAGCATCTGTTTCAACTTAGTAACGACCTGTGGACGTACTGTAAGTTATGGAACTTACAGTACCGACCGAGGAAAACGAGACTCTGATGAGATAATTATTATATCTTGAAATTGTATATGAAAGAAAGCATTTCAAGACAAACGATGGACGGATGGATTCATATATTTGACTGACTGACTTTTAATATGTAGTGGCTCGATTGATGGGTTGATATTGGAACCGTTTGAACGGTCTCCGCACAACTTCTATTTTTGCTTCAAACATTCAACGCCCAACTTTTGGGCAAACGTTGAAATCTTTTAAACACACCATTATACTTTTTCATTGGTTGAAGTGTTGACATGACGATCTCGATTACTCCATGTCCATAAAAGTCCTTGCATAAGAAGAATAGCAGATACAAATCCTTGATCATTACTGTGCCTTTCAATGGCACGGCGCGAACTCTGAAGTTCTTTCAAGCCCCAGCTAATCTTTACGTTTTAGACTGCCGTTAATCATTGATTATGCCAGCTTAGCATTAGACCCCTGAAAACCGAAACTGACAACTATCGAAATCCACCAATCGCGACACACAAACATGACCTTTTCACCCTGTTAAGTTAAAGTGCACCTAACCCCCATGTACGTTGAAAAGTCGAATAGTGAAATATTTCTTGTTTCAGTAACGTCGCGTTTGTGAGTTTTAGAGATTTGAATTTAAAAAATGCTAATTAGATGACGTCAAATCAAGACTTTACCATTATTTCTACTTCAATTGACAATACGCAGTTCACAATACTTTCGTACAATCATGGGCATGACTAGCTTAACCCTCGGACGTACAAGAGGGCGGTGGTTGCCACCCCCCGCCCCCCCTTTTAGGTTTTTCTCCGATATTTTCAAGACCATTTAAGATTAGCACATGCTTTTTTCAGTAGTTGTTCCTTTATCCTTGAGACACATTTTGGTTAAGTTTGGCGACAACCGGTTGCTATGGTAACGAGAGATGACGTCATAAATAACGCAGTTCACAGCTTAAGGATAATCAATTTAAGAAATACTAAAAAAAACTGTTAATAGTCCATTGATTTGTAAAAAAAAATATTACTTGGAGGTGGAAACAAGTAGTTGTATAATAAACGATTCTTGATTTGACATCATCTTATTAACATTTTGCAAATTCAAACCTCTGTAATTCACGAATGCAACGTTAAAAACAAGAAATATTTAACTATTCAACTTTTCAACGTACATAGAGTTGATTAAGCGAAAAATAAATTTTGGGTTTAGTTGCACTTTAAGCGGCGTTGTTTCCTGAGACGTCCACTATGATCTGATTGCGGCAGTGAAAAACGAAACTGTTGGTTTAGTTTTGAACTCAATAAACGCAATAAACTAATGAATTTCAAGGCTTTTAAACTAATTAATTATGGAAACCACTCTCCAGCGATCGCAGCGACAGCAAAAATACCAGGATGCATTGCGTACGCTCACTCATTTCAAGATGGCTGCCAACACGAACGCTGAGTGCGATTTGGCCCTTTTTATGGAAGAAGTGCAAAGAAGGAGATACCTCGAACCAAAAAACTATGGGTTCTCTGTCTTTCCCGTCGTCTTCTACGTCGAAAAACACCCATAAGTAAAAAAAAAACAAGCTTGCAAGTAGGAGTCGACGATTCACAGCCGCCATGTTGAATTTCAAGAATGGCGCGAACGATGTTGTTAGACTCAGGTCGCCTCGATCTTCATTCATTTTCTCAGCGATCGCAGCGATCATATGGAAACCATCAATCGCTGCGATCGCTGAACTATTTTTTTTCAGCGATCGCAACGATCGTAGCGATCGCAGCGATCATATGGAAACCGACTTCTTTTGATTTCTCAATGAGTGATCATAAAAATAAAAAATGAAACACGGACTTTCACAAATCGCGTAGAATTAATATACCTGTTCGTTTCTGACATCATCAAAACTCCATTTATGTACGCTAGTGGTGTACTTCTGTTTAGAGAAACACTCTCGAGCTTTTGTTATAACTTCGGACAATTTTCCAAGTTCGTCTGTGAGTTGTACCACACCATTGAGTCGCCCAACACCCAGCGCACTTTCTGAGGCAATCCGTTGAAATGAGCCAATGAGATCATCTAATTTCCACAGTGTACGGAAGCCAAGGGCTTTTTGGAGCTCATAGAGCTTTTCCATAAACGATCGCTCCAGTTCTTTGTATGTGCTAAGAAGATTTTCCGTGAAGGTCAGACGGAGATCATTGCTTAAAGAAGCACCTTCAATGTGACAAAGGAGGCAAATATGTTGTGGATACGTTAACAGGAACATAATCACAATTAGGTAGCGGCCTTAAACAATTATTTAGTTCTCTTTAATGCTTGCTATTCTAAAGAGAATTTTCTTAAACCATTAAACGGCCTTTCTTTCCAGTGCATTTAAGGAGAACCTTCAGTCCCAAGTCCGGGGGGGGGGGGGGGGGGGGGGGTACTCAACAAAGTTTTGTATGGGGATGCTCCACCCCAAGTCCAAACCCTTACCCTTTCATATACCGTTTTTGACAAAAAAAGCTGCCCCTTTCATATACCTTGCATTGAAAATGGTACCCCTTTCATATAGCCTTTACGTGCGTCTGTTTGATATATTTTGAAAGGCGCTTTTTATAATACTTAAATGGCAGTTTTCCCTTGCCTTTCTTATACTTCAACTCGTGTTTTCCCTACCCTTCCCTATACTTCGTGAAATCCCTACCCTTTCATATACTTCAACTCGTGAAATCCCTTCCCTTTCACATACCTCCAGTCTCAAAAAGGTATCCCGTTCGGGCGGAGCATCCCCGTATAGCCCATTATAGGGAGTACCCCCCCCCCCCCGGGTCCCAAGTGCGAATGCTTGGATTTGTTTACATTGTTTATTTTGATTTTAACGATACGTTATATTATGTGACTACTCACATGAAGCAAATTTCAAATTTTATCAGAAGCTGAATGAACTTCTATTCTACTGTCGATGAGTTCAAAAGTGGCGGTGTTGAACAATTAAATATTGGTTAGTTAAAGATAAGATCACCAGCCGCACATTCAACGGATGTTTTCTGCAGAAAAGTGGAGGGTCGACTGATATTCCATCGTGTGAGTCTCACAAAAAAATTCATGAGCAGAAGAAATTGCAGCTGGGGTACCTATAAGTAGCATTACATTAAGTCTTTCTGTTTTCTACCACACACAAGCAATTTAAAAAAGTTGCTCTACTCCGTGGCAATGACGAATGCAGTGGAACCTCTGCTTTTGAACACCTCCATTAAGGGGGCACCTCCATTAAGGCGACACCTCCATTAAATAACACGATTTCTTACTTTGCGGTGATTTGCTGGCATCAGCAATATTAGTCTCGGTCTTTTCAAGAAGTGGAATATCAAAGTTGTATCCCCCAATATCGTTATCAATGTCCATAACTTTCCCAATCATTTCAATGCGAGCCCCACCCACAATGAACTATGACTCTATTTCCGCTTTTAGGGATGCAATGTCTCGAGGTTTAGGCGGAGCCTCTTCTAGTAGACACACTAAGTCGGAGGCCAATTTCTCCTTGCTTACCTCTAGGTTGACCTGAATGCAGGAAAAACAAAAATAGAAAACAAGTTTGGGTGAATAACACAAGGCAGTGTAAAAACGCACATGAGTATTTAAGCTAATTTACAAAGCGTTTAATTATTGGAAGAATATAAAATATATTTCTCTTAAAACTACTTGCACAAATCCGCGATGTAAGCTCTCAGAAAAACTCTATATGGAGCAAAGGTTTTCAAAAAAATAATGAATGTGATCAAAGGATCTCGTTTCAATATCTTACAAAAAAAAAAAAAATACAGCCCAATCTGTCGTGAGCAACCACCTAGGGAAAGTAGGTAAGTATAGGGATGGTCGCTTACGAGAGCGTTCATTATATTATATATAAATACCCCCGGGGTGGGGGGTACTCCCTATAATGGGCTATACGGGGATGCTCCGCCCGAAAGGGGTACCTTTTTGAGGCTGGAGGTATATGAAAGGGTCGGGATTTCACGAGTTGAAGTATGTGAAAGGGTAGGGATTTCACGAAGAACAGGATATGGTAGCGAAAACACGAGTTGAAGCATAAAAAAGGTAGGGAAAACTGCAATTTAAGTATTATAAAAAGGGCGTTTCAAAACGTATCAAACAGACGCACGCAAAGGCTATATGAAAGGGGTACCATTTTCAACGAAAGGTATATGAAAGGGGTACCTTTTCTGTCAAAAACGGTACATGAAAGGGTAAGGGTTTGGACCTCGGGGCGGAGCATCCCCGTACAAAACTTTGTTGAGTATCCCCCCGGGATAAATACATAGTATCATAGTTTTTTATATATATTTAATCCTGTAAAAGCTCACGTATTTCAGTCACTTAGACTGCCAAGTGTTGATTTCTTAATAAACGATTTACTACATGATACATTTCTTTGCCGTTCCGAAGAGAGGCATTTTTGAGTCTCTGTCGACGTCACTTTCGGTGGCTATTTTTTGGAACTTCAGGGACATGCAAGTTGAATGGCGGCCGTGCAAATGCCGAAAAAACCGTTTTCCCGTGCCGATCGAATTGAAAAAATGGTTTGGACAGGTTGCTAAACACATTATTTCCTTTTAAAAAGTGCAAAGAAACGAATTTTATAAATTTGATCGAACTGGTACTTTAAACCTGTTAAGAGTAACAACGGGTCGTACCTGCATGATGTCGGGGATTGAAGCGACTTCGACTTTGTCAAAGTTCAAGTCGCTCGAATCTTTCAGGGGCTTGTACTCTTTCCCAAACGTCAGCCATTTCTTAATACTTTGACGAATAGAATCAAGTGATTCCAGGCATGGTTTATTGGCATCGTAGTCTGCAATACTAAGAGCTGTGTCGATGAAGTCGAACGGGTCTTTGCCTGCTATCGCGGAAGCAAAACCTGTTATACCTTGAAGTACAGCTATAAACTCCTCTCGGTCTAACTTTTTTTTGGCTGCCTCGTAAACAGCGGGTAACATGTTTTTAATTTTGTTAAGTATACCGATCATCCTTTGCTCTTGAGATTCAATCCCCTGTGGAAAGAAAGAATAACTGACATCAAACTTAGACACAAGGACAACGAAAGTGTTAAAAGTCGAAAAGATTATGGCATCTAGCGCGGAAGAGGCTGTGTGCTGGACTGTTTACTGAACTGTGTCCTCAACTAAGCGTAGAGTTCCTGTAAGTTGCGAAATCTCTTTGGGTTCAAGAATAAATCTGTAGGCTCTCGTAGCTTAGTGGTTAAAGTCAGAAGTTCAATTCCTGCTGGTGACTTACTGACGTTTTCTCTATCCCACGCTCGTGCATAACACGATAAACATAACATCGTTCTCAATAAACAGCGTGTTTAATTTTTGGAAAAAACGAATTAAGAGGTAATATTTTGTTTAATCACATCACAGATACCTTAGCATACATCCTTTTCTCACTTTCCGCTACGTCTCTGGCTGCGACAAGTCTCTTTCTCTGTGCTTTTACTTGATCAGATGACACCTGGGAAATTTTAGACGCCATCTGCAAAGAAGCATTAAACAGGTAGGTCTTTTCCAAATATGTCCCCTTTTATAGTACGTAGTGAATAATCTTTAACATCTTCAGAGCTGGCATGTTTTTTTTGTTTGATAACGTCGTATGACGCTAGAATTGCGTCATAAAATCCGAATGCATGGCCGCCACCTTGGATTCGCCATCTTGACCTTTCTTTATGCTAGAAAGGCGACAGTATTGAGTGAAAATCAAATTCGAAAAATGCTAAATTGATCTTAAATTGTAAATTTGTCTATAAGAACGTTAATGAGTCTTAACAGGATAACGCGCTGTGACTTCTCAGACTGACCTCGTTAAATTCCCCACAAAGTGTAATTACATAGATTTGCACTCACCTATATTTTTTAGAAGTGAATTTATTTACTAAAAACCTGAAGAAGTATGCGCATGACTGACCTGCCGGAAGTCCTCTTTGTTGTTAACGTTGGTGATAATATCGTTGAATGCTTTTTGATAATCTTCTGCTGCTTTTTTTATTTTATTAATGTCGTCGTTCAAAGCTTCATATCTAACAAGAGGCGTAAAGAGCATGTTCTTTCCAAAAATATCGTAGCCTTGTTTACCCAAGAAACCAAGTTTTCTTTGGGCGTCTGAAAGAAACGAAATGAAATGAAATGAAATGTTATATCATTTAAATGTCTTTACCACCAGGGATTTATAATGGCATGAATTATTTAACTGATGTCATCCTTGCTCAAGTTTAAAGGGAGGGTTTCACGGTTCGGCGCATGTGCACAGATTAAAATCCTTTATTCGCTTACTTGCCAATTTTATCGGTTAAAAAAACACTCACATTTACTTCAATAATCACATACTATAATTAGTCCAAATAAAGCGAAGGATGACCAAAATTCACAGAAAATTTCAACGGATTACATCGACAAAGTCAACACTGAATAAAACCTTTGACCCGAAAGATTTATTCTACGCTCTGGTGACTTTCATAGCGCACATTGGTATGTATAATCATCCATTCAATCAGCGACATTTTCACAGGCAAATTTCCCGTCAGAGTTATTTACTCGCTTCCGATTGGTCTAAATAACGAATTTAAATGAGTCTTAAATGGCTTACGCCATAGCTTGCACATGCGCCGAACCGTGAAACCTTCCCTCTAACTAAATGCCCTAAATATGGGCACTTATCATACTTCTATCTAAAGTATCGTTTCGCATCTAAACTTTACAATGATTATTATAGAGTGGTTTTCAATTGAGTGTCGAAGGTAATTTCATGATTGCTTTGGTTTTGCATTGCTACGCTTTGTAACGGGTTAACACTCGTTTCCATCTCTCAAACTGACCTTGGACACCTTATGAGGTTTTACACAACGTAGTATATTTTATTGTTATACCGTATTACTGACGTACACGAGAACAGAACCCCATTTATTGCGCAGAGAACCCGGAGAACTAAGAGAACAGAGCTCCGGTTAAGCAAAGAGTAGCGTTTGGGGGTTAGCATTGATCTACAGTGTTTAGGGTTAAGCACTGATTTTAAAATGGTTAGCTTTCATTTATTGTTACGGGTAACTATAAATATGTTAAAAATTATATCTCCCGGCAGCTAGTCCACGTTGGTACAGTGGGTAAGGATATGGGTTATGAAGCGAACGACTCGGGTTCGATGCTTACACTATTCTGATCTTTTTTTCTAATTTTACTCTAAAGTGTGAAATAGGTTTTACTCCATGTAACTTAAAGTGAAAAGGAAAAGTCAGTTTGAGATATGGAAACGAGTGTTTACCTTTGTAATTTGAAGTTGTCCTTCAGTAGCATCTTGAATAACAAGTAAGCGGGTGAAGTGAGGCCTAAAGCTACCTTATTTTGTTTTATTTGTACAGCTAATAGACAAATAGCGTTCCGCCCAGATTCTAAAAATAGAAAACTCGCGCAGCATCATGGGATTGAAATGCGTACAAACATTAAAGAACTATGCAGGAAGCTACGAAAAAAGCAGGTGCTACGAAATACTGTTCTTGGGTACAACTCGACAATTATCCTCAACATGTACAGGAATCGCAAAAACTGGTGTTTCCGAGGCAGCCATTTTGAAATATTTGTCCGCATTTCGATCCCACAATGCAATGCTGCCAAATATGACGTCACCTGAGCGGAACGCTATTCGGCTAACGCATTGTTGTCCCCAATGCAAACCCTTTGGGATTAGAACTCTTTGTTCGTCATTTTCCATATCAATGAAGCATTGACATGGAAATTACATGGAAATATTGTGAACAAAGAATCTTATTCCCAGAAGGTTTGAATTGGGTACAACAATGCGTTAGCCGAATTTGTGTATTATCTATTGTTCATTACTACCAGCTACTAGTTTTTTGTGTCACCCAGGCCACTACTTCATTTTATAATCCTGTACCGTAGAATATTTTCTTATTCCCTGATGATGCCGTGGTTCGGCGAAAGCTCAGAATAAAACAAAATACAGCGACTTAAAGTGCATATGACGTAATTTTTTATTTTGTCTTTTTTTGGAGGCTATTATGCCTTTATTTCGAAATGATAAAAGAAATTTGTCAGAGAAAAATTTAAGGCCTCTTTTTTGCCGTCCAAAGTAGCACAATTTGCAGAAATCAGTGTCCCGGAGACTGGGAACGAGTTTTCGATATCCATTGTGTTGATGACGTAGAAAATACTTGAGATTCGTTCTTTTGTATTCTCACAGTGTGTTTCGTTCCATTTCTTCAAAAGAATGTCAGACTGATGAAATTATGTCTTCTACAGAGTCTCTGTCAGACAGACAGAAAGTCGCCGAGGTCGAAGACTTCTCCTTTGCTGCCATGATACTCGTGAGTTGAAGTATTTTCTACGTCACAGCCTTGTAATACAATAGCTTTGGCCGCGCGCTCGATAGAGACACTTTCTGGCGGAAAATTCAAAACTTTCAAGCCGAATAATTTCTCAATGGGAAGGATCTTTTCGATGAAACCCACAAATTTAGATAAAGAAAGTAAAGCACTATCAAACCATGGAAATATTTTTTTACTTCATATGCACTTAAAGGCTTCACTTGACCAGTTTACACACTACCCTTTGTGATTGGCTAAAAAATCTCGCGCCACTTTATTAACCAATCAGAAGTAAAACTAAAATCAATCGTGACTTAGTCACACGTGTTTTTCTCGCGCTTGGTGGTGGCTGCTTGTATTTGCTTCGAGTTCTGATTAGTTCATTTGACTGTTTTGGCTGTTGTGATTGGCCAGCGTGTTAATTTTTGTTTCCGTTTTACGACACAACTGAAAACTGCTCTATTTGTTGGTTTTATTGATAAAACCCTGGCTTACTCGGCTCGTACGCCCATGTTAGGCTGTTTTAGAAAGCTTACCCTTCTTGATATCTTCCAAGCCATTTCTTCCAGTCGCCAAGTTGACAATAAACGTAAGGGCGTCTCTGCCCTTCTGATTATTGCTGTCGCCAAGCAACAAGTCCACAGCCTGTCTCCTCATGATGACCAAAAGTTCCACTGGAAAGCTTCCTTTGCTTGCTTCGTCCAATGTCCCAGATTGAATAAGAGTCTTGCTAACCGTGCCATCCGGTCCTTTGACTTCCGGAGCTGACGATATGAAAATAAGTACTTCATCTCCATGGTCCAAATAGAGGTTGTATACTTACGCCATACACATTGGCCGGGAGTAAACAGGGGCCAAATAGACGATATTCGTATTCTCGGTATTGAACTGGAACTAGCTTGCAGACGAGGCTCATGCGGGGGATTCTTTTTCACATGCAAATATTTTTAAAGATATTCCCCCCGCATGAGCCTCCATTGCAAGCTAGTTCCAGTTCAATACCGAGAATACGAATATTGTCTATTGACGGAAATGTTTGTAACTTTTATATGGAAATTTATAAAAGGCTGTTGGTTTCATTCTTGGAATGGCCGAAATTTTAGGAGCGTGCTAAGAACAAGTTTAGGTTGCGATTCAGCTAATTCGTCCGAACTTTCGCTTAACCCTATTCAGCCTGGTCTTTTTTTGAGTTCCTGAGCCTGGGGGGACAATATGCCCCCCCCCACCCCCCCCCCCCCCCCCCCCCCCTCGTAACTTCAAGAACATTAAGGCTATGACAATGAAACCTAGAGGATTCATAGTACGTCCAAAACTACCTCCTTTGCGGTCCGCACAATGGAACGATGACGTCATATGACGTAGTTATTAGGTAATTAGTTATACGGCCGCCATCTTGCCATCTTCGCCATCTTCGCCATCTTCGCCATGGAAACATCAAGTCACGTTGGATGGCATTTAAATACATATTAAAGAAGTTATGAATGTTGAAAGTTAGCGCGGGCACTTTGTGCCCCCCTCCCCCTCAGGCTGAATAGGGTTAATGCAAGGCCAACTAAGGAAAGATTAATTATCCATCGAAATACGACATATAAAGAGGATGAACTATTTCGTTTTAATTAACCCTTCTGAGAAATTATCATCAAACTTAGAGTTAAAGGTACGTCTTGTTTAATTTTCAATTTTATAGTATCAATCAATCAATTCAATCAATTAACTTTATTTCAACATGGTAAAACGGCTCAGTAAAACTGTTTTTCAGACATGCCGTGCACTTAAATATAAGCTAATCTAATCTAAATGTACATGATATTACAATCTGAGGTTTAATTATGTTGGCGCGACATATTTTTAAAAATCTTACTTGATCCCGGAGCTCCCTTTTTACCAGTTGCTCCATTTGCGGCTCTCGCAGTTTGTTTCCCCTCGCAAGCTGTAGAGTATTGCCAGCTACCTACAAAGCATTCTCTTCCACGTCCTCCCTGTCCGCCTTTACCACCTAAAATTAAACATTAAAAACTGGAAGCTGCGTACATAGTTTTTCTTAGCTTGGAGAAGAACGTTAAACCTGGTGAAACGAAAACTAATTCAAATCCCTCGAAATACGCGACATGTCCCTACTTACGCCCAAAATGATCAGTTTTATATCTCCCGCTCAGCCCCTTGTTCATCAAATTACAAGAATACTGGTAAAGTGTTGACATTCCTGTTATTTTTTGTTCCTATAGAGCGTTTTCACTTGACGTCATAGCCGCCATATTGGTGTTCCCGTACAAAAGAATTTTAATTAACTTCTTTTGTTAGGAACACCAACATGGCTGCCGTGGCCTTTGTCATTTGAGTCCCACGAGACTGAAGGTCAAGTGAGTGAAAACGCTCTATAGAAGTCTCGTACTGGTTAAAAACGCGCCAGTTGATTTGGTTTAGGTGTCAAAAACTTGACTTTGTTTGTGTGAATGATTATATTTGTCCTATGTTTTCACAACAGTAAGAAAATCGGAACCCTTGAAGTCTTTTAAATAATGCTTGTATAGAATTTTTTTAATAAGCAGTAACAGTAAACGTCATGTCATTGCATAATTCAGTTTTAATTAATAATAGTAACTTCTCTTGATATTTGTGTATTTTAATAATCGCGTTCGAAGAACGCAATCCTAATTTTGTGTTGGTTGTCCTGTGGTTTACATGCAGTAAAATTTGAGATTTTTTGGTAGACGGTCTTCCAAATGGCCGCCCCTATTGTTTTTTTTTCAGGGGCTCATTTCCGCCGGAAATTCCTTCGAACTCGTCTCCATAATCAGTGATTACTGCTAGTTATATGCTCATATTTTATAATATCATTTTATTTTAAATGATTTTTATCGTCAATTTCTTATGTAGCATTGTAATTTCCCACCCCAGAAACTATGAAAAGTACCATAATACTCTTTAAAGGTTTGGGTGGTGCTTGATGTAAGCCTGATTTTTCCAATTTCTTTTGTTTTCAGCACGAACTGCACGTGCTATGCTTCAACTTCTTGGCAGTTTGCATACGGTGCACATTTGTATACGAACACACAATGCTACATCCTAGCGTTCCTACATGTACTCTGAATTCCATTGTGCCATTCTAACAAAGGAGACTTGAATAATAACACCCCGGTGAGGCTGAGCCTGCGCATAAAAGAGTATTATGGTATTTTTCGGAGTGGCCTATAGTATTTTAGCCGTTTTTAAGAGTGTTTATTAGAGGGCCACATGTTTATTAGACACGCTTTTATGTGCCACCTTCTTTTAATGAAGATACTTCACTTATTTTTTTTATCTTATCTTAGTAAATGTTTACAAAGATAAGATACTTAAGAGGCTGTCTCCGTAAGAACCGACCGATGATTTTGGTTCGAAAGATAAATTTAAAAGGTTATTTAAAAGCATTCATTCTATATATAAACAGAAACTATAAATTACCCCATATCCTAAATAAGAATAATATTTCTTTGCACTCCACGTTTCCAAGGTTAACAACCGTTTGAATTTCACGAAAATTCGAGAGTTTTGGCTCTTACCATTTCCACCTTGTCCATTACTGGCTGGTTCCGCACCAATTCCTGCGCAGGTTTTTAGTGTTATTTGTCCGTTTGATTCTCTGTAGCGGAGAGTTATACCACCAGCATTGCCGCCATTACCTAGAAAAAGGGAAACGGAGTAAAATAAAACGTTCTCAAAACCATTCAGTGACGAGCAATATGTAGCAACATTCGTTAAATCGTCGAAAGTATTTTTGCGTTTGCTTTGGCTTGCTTTTCTATTGACCCTAAAAAAGTTTAAAAAGTCATTACTTTCCAATCACGGATGAGGGATGTATTGTCTGAACTTCAAATTGCAAGTAAAACTAGTTAATATTTATACGATGTTAGCTGTAGTCCAGTCAGTTATGTATTTACACCTTAAACTAATTACAACAGAAAGTCTCATTACGCTAAATAACTCTTGACATGTGAAACAACATATTAGAAGTGTGCTTATGTTTGGCTTATGCTACTGAAAACAGCACATATGGTGTGTTCACAGCAGGACCAAAACGTGTTCATATTAAACATGTTTACCGTAAACATGTTTCAACGAAACACGTTATAATATTTGAAGTCGTTCAAAAAACTCGCAGCACGTGTTTTATCAGGTTTAAAACTCGAGGCAAAGCCTAGAGTTTTAAACGTGATAAAACATTACTGCTCGTTTTTTAAACAGTACTTTAAAATAAATAAACATGTGTGAACAATGAAGTTGCAAACATGTATACAGGAAACTTGTTCTCTAAACATGTTTTGGTGCTAATGTGAACATAGCAAGAGAGATAAAGAACATTCACTGTACCGGGTGTTCCTGCATTTCCTCCTCTCCCTCCATTTCTTCCATTTTCTCCCTTTTCTCCTGCTTGTGACTTTCCCAAGCACCTCTTTTTCCACCAGTCAAAATCCCTTCTTTTCAAATAAATAGCACTGCACCCTTTAGGGTCCTTGTCAGCTTTCTAAAAAAGAAAGAATTTTTGATAACAACGACGCTTTAACTTAGAATGACTTCATGAATCAGGCCTCTGATTTCCCGTTGAAAGCTCACGATCTCTGAACAGAGTGCTTACCACCCGAAAGGGGTACCTTTTTTTAGGCTGGCGGTATATCAAAGGGTAGGGATTTCACGAGCTGAAGAATAGAAAAAGGTAGGGAAAACTGCCATTTAGGTCTCACGTAACGGCTAATTCGTCTATTAAAGTATTTTATTGTTTACAATGAAGTGTAAATTAAGTAAACGTTGCTCAAATGTTAGCCGAAAAACGCTTCTTTTTTCCCCTTTTTCATTAGAACATGTTATTACACTCCACACCCCCCTCCACGGGTGGTCACGGAACCATAACAGTGATAATACGTACATGGCGAAATCTCCATGTGCAATAATGTTTTAGAATGTTTTAAAAAAATAAGTACTACAATGCGATAGTGAAAATCATGCAAGCTTTAAAAAGCAACAGCAACTAATGGATAGTCTAGGAGCCAGCTCCGAAAAAAAGTCGATTCGTTGCACCCCCTGCTATATTTGTCTGAATAGCACAAAATGATAGCACAATATCAGAGGAATACGGAATGACAATTTTTATTGCTGGGCCAGCGGGACATCACCTCGATATCGGGCATTTTCTACCGGGTACCTTTTATTCCCGCTTTGCTAATTATGCAAATTTTAATTTTGCCATGGAGTTTCAAATAAATGTAAGGTATAAAAAAATTTCGTCCAAATTCTCCAAACTTGGACACAGCAGTAAACATTAATCATTCTTAGATTTAAGCATATATCAAAGTTGTTTCCATGGAAACTGTTGCTACGAGACGCAATTAATTCAGCTCGTAGAATTACATCAATTTTCCATCTTTCAAATCGAAAATGATTTTAGGAAATGTTGTCTACCAGAGTTTTGAAGTACGATTTTATCACATTTTTTCTACTAAAGTGTTTTTATATTTTAGTCTGCTTAAAACAGACGTTCTTTGTTACTATTTCCAAGCGACAAACCTCAAAGTTTGGTCAATGAATGCTTCAAGGCACGCCACAGTCGTTTCCGCTTTCTCGTATTGGTCACACATGAAAATTATAGTAGTTAATCCTATAGTCATTGCAATAACCATAGCTCCTGGAAGAGTAAGTAATGTCCAGGATTGCACTTAGAAGGGGGCATCACAAAGTGTCCTCATCTATAAAAGTTCCCCATAACACACACATAATTCCGTTACATACGAAGTACAGTCAACTCTCTCTAAGGCGGACACCCTCGGTACCAGATTTACTGTCCGCCTAAGAGAGGTGTCCGCCTTAGAGAGAGTTCATGTAACCTAATACTCAAACATCAAAACTGAAACCAGTGCTTTATTACTTTAATTGCAGTGTACAATGTAGTCAGTGCAAATGAGTTGTTGTATAACTGACGGGAAAAGTGAATTTAAGATTGGATTGACTTTAACATTTAATTATTGTATTGTAAGGTCTGGTATATTTTATTAAAACCACTCTGTTATCAGATTGCGCCAATTTTTCGGAATTTTGGACCTGTTACAAAATTTCATAAACATCCGGTGTCCGCTTTGAGAGGTTTTTTTGAACCAACATGTTGAAAAAAGTGTCCTCTGTCCGCCTTAGAAAGATGTCCGTCTTAGAGAGAGTTCAGTTACAGAGAAACAAGTGAAATTCGGCAGGGACTAAATTTTCTGTCAGCCTTAAAGAGGTGTCCGCCATAGAGAGGTGTCCGCTTAGAGAGAGTTGACTGTAATATGAAAATGACAAATAACAGTCAAATATGAAGTACTCATAAACAATACTTGTGTCTAATCATAAGTGCCAAAATCCCAACTAAACGTCACTTTTTTCCATCCAAAACAAGCACCACTTTTATGAAATTTTCTAATCGTTACCTAGGCATCGCTGGTCTCCTCTAAGCAGAGAGTGTTCTGACAGGTTTCGTTGTTCATACACAAGCAGGCTTCTGTGCAGGATTCTTGTATCTGCCTATTCGTGGTCCGTCATTCTGAAGCTCTGACAAGACTGTCAAGGAAGTCTTATGGTTAAACTTCTTCACCTGCATTGGTTTGGTCGCAGACGCTTCCAGCGATCAATAACCCTTTTCCCAGGTCGGATCATGGACTACATTGCCCTCGCACATCATGTATAGAAAAGAAAATGCACTATTGACGTCCTGTCCACAGCATTACTTTTTTTTTTATTTGACCCAGTGCTTCGAGATTGGAGTCTTGTCAGAGTTGATATGGATTTCAAGCGAACTGCTCACTCCTCGCCGTTCTCTTTGTCCTCCTTTGCTGGAATGTTGGCTGCTTTGAATAATTCTCCTGGCTAAGTTTCGCTGTGACTGCTCTAAACAGCTTCTTCAAAAATATTTCATCGAGCTGACATCAGAGATTGAAATCCCATGCCACCGAAGATTAAGGCCGCTTTCAGCTCACTTCTAGGGAACCTTGCCTATACTAAAGTAGGCTAATAAACGACCAAACCAGCTTATGTCAGCATGATAACTTCCCTTTCTTCTGCTCTTCACATTCTGTCCTTCTTGGACAAAGACGCAATCGTCATCACATTAGCCATTGTGATTTTATTCCAAAAATCAATGCATCGCTGGGAAGCCTTCTGGATGCAAATTCTTACACTCAGGCTGCTCCCGTCTGTTTGGCGCCTGTAAGTTAGTTTGCTTTCTCAGTAGGCATCACTAAGCTAGTCGCAATATTGAGGAATGTAGCTGGTTCCTTGTTTTCCCAAACCAGATGAAAGGCGTTTACTTTCTGGACATCCATCTTATCTCTGATTTTTCTGAGTCTTCCTTACTCGACGTCGCACAGTGTTTGGTGGCAGCATTAACTTCAGTCCTTTCGTGGCTTGTAACAAATACCTATTGAGTGCAGCAGAATTTGTGGAAATGCCAACAATACCCCCACGTCTTCCTGTTATGATATGCGGTTTGTCCAAACCCATCAGTCTGTCGAAACCTGGAAGAAAGGCGGTCCCAATCTGCCGATAGCGTGGTTTCCCTTCTCAAATTTTCGATGCACTTATGCAGCCATAGTTGTTAGTAACCTCTTGTCAGAAATATATACTGGAAGCAATATAAGAAAACAAGGATTACATCGCCCGGGCATGTCCTCGGCAAAACTTGCAGCTGTGCCGGCTTACGCACTTGGCCCTGAGGGTTCTCATCCGACCCTGGAAGGAGTACCGAAGCCGGGTGACTGCCTTAGATTCCGGACTCTAGCTCGATGTCATACAGTCCACTTTCTTCAAAGCAAGTCAGCAAGTTAATTTAGCGCAACGTGAACGCCTCAGTTCCAAACGCATAACAGTATATTTCCTAGACTTTAGTGTAAATGACCTAGACAAAGATAATGACGCTGTGTTTCTGTTATGTGCTGACCATCATGTTCTGGGCATTCGTCATTAACGTATATATGGTACTGTAATCTATAGCTGAAGCGTTTATCATGGGCCGCTATTCAATAGATGCGATTGGTGGAGACTGAGAGGACATTCTGGCATTAAACGCACTCCAGTTTGGGAGGGGCTGGTGATCACTTTGACGCAGAGGGCCGCTATGAAACATGCTTTGCTTTTTAGACGACAAAGGATCCAAGTGACGTCAATTCGGATGGACGGATCGGAGAGGATCACCTAGTCACTCAGACCATTGCTGCCGAATCTTCTCCCTGTACACCACCACTGTTTTCCGTCGTCCAAGAGTGCTGAACACGAGCACAGGCTTCACAGCTGACTGACTTCGCAGAGATACCCTTTTTATAGGAATGATCGGCAAATAATGCTGCTTTTGTTTCGGCCGGTATTGTTTCCTTTGAAACAACACCATAGTCTTAGATAGTTAGATAGTTAGTTTAGATAGTTAGTTTATTTATATAAAACGTCCCGATTCCCATCTTCCCATGTCGTTGTTATCTCCGACAAGCTATATAAATGGGCCAGGCATAAATTACAGCGCATCGATCGCAACCCTTTTGCTGTGATGGCTTCGCGATAATTCCATATGCAGTACTGGTGTCCATGATGTCTTTGAATAACGAACAATCGTGGCATGATGCAGTGTTGTATACTTATCGTCGCGTCGTACTGGCTCAGTCCTCTCCCGTTAGTGATAAGCCAGACTTTCCACTCCTGGTTAATACAGTAACTGCAGTCACTGAGTTGACTTGAATTCAGTTTTGTATGAGCAAAACAACGGTCGACGACAAACAACCGGGCGTAAATCGTTTGTTTGTCGAAATAATGATGGCGCATTAATACGTTTATAGAATAAGAAAGTTAACAAGGATGTACATATAGACTAAATTCACGCTTTTAAACTGGACCTGAAGCTGAACTTAACACCAATTGATTTAGATTTGAACCGAATTTGAATGCCTTTTATAATTCGCTTCCAAGTTTATATTCTAAAGAAAACTATGGAAAGAGGATATTGCAATGCATTCAAACCAAAAAAAAATAGTCAAACCGATTCTTTGTATCTATCAATTGTTTCTGCCTGCTCTTGCAGGAGCTGTGGTTACTGCAATCTTTTCGGGGAAGTTGTGGTTTTCATGTGTGACCAAAACGGGAACAAAAAATCCGCAGTGGTGTGTCTTGAAAAGTTCTCGGGGATTTGAAGCTTAAAAACAATTAAAAAGGACATTTCAGATGACAAAATGAGAAAAAAATCCGTACGTCTTTCCATTTGAAGCTTAGAAAATTGCTGTAACTTTATCCACTAGAATAATCTTGTCTCCTAGGAACAGTTTCAAATTAAGGATACAGTCCAAAACACTCATAAATCAAAGAATGACGTATGTTTGATGTTATGTCCAAGTTTGGCTTAATTGGATCAAATATTGTACACTTTACAATTATTTGAAACTCCATTGCAAAATTCAAATTGTATATTAATTGGCGAAGTGCGGCGAAAAGGTATCCGGTAAAAAATGCCTGATATCGGGGTGATGTCCCGCTGGCCTATCAATAAAAGATGTCATTCTGCATTCCTTAGATAATGTTCTATCATTTTTTGCTATTCAGATAAATATAGCATGGGGGTGCAACGAAATTCATTTTCTAGGCCTCTTTTCAGACTTGGCTCCTAGACTAGGAGTTGCAATGAAGAACCTGAAAAATTCAGTCCACGATCGGCGGGATTCGAACCCATAACCTTGCGACTCCGGTGTAAACTTGTAATATTATGCTATTTTGATACACAGAACTGTGAAACTCAGTAATTTTTTATCTAAAAAAAACTACATGTAATTAAGTTATTATTGATTATCCAGTTGTACAGTAAAACTAACTACATCGTGTTTGTTTTACTTTGCCATATTCAAAAAAAAATTACATCTCATTTCATCATACATTTTTATCCGTCGAAGACAGTAGACCGACTGTCGAAAGCTTTTAGTTTATTAATAATTTTTACTAGAGAACGCTTTTTATATTATACTGTGATGAATCCTGGTAACGGATCCTCGATATTCTTAAACAAAAAAGAAAGAACGTCAAGATATTTTTTTGTAATAGGGTACGTACCAAAGTGATAACACCACAGAAACAAAATTTGTGAATTATGGGATTTGATTATACATATTCGGAAAAGGCATGTTAAAGTTTGGAAGTTAGAGAAAAAATAGAAGGGTTTGTATGGAGTCATCAGAGCATAACGGTGCCAATATCTCACCCCCAAATTGCAATAAGATGCTGATTTTTGGCAAGCAGGCATTTTTTGTCATGATCTTACCGAATATCTCATCAAATCCAATAATTTCACAATTTGTTTTTGTGCGTCATTACTTGGTACTCTTTGTTCACCCACAATAATCAAACAGTAAAAATGCTTACAACAGCATAGCTGTCTGGCCTGACTGAACCTGAACCGCCATTTTGTCCTTTATGACCACCTCCTCCATTAGAAGCAACATCAAAGGCACCATTAATGACGTCACAGAATATTTCCACTGAAAAATGAAAGTTTAGTGAAAAGAGAAAATCAAAAATAGGCTTGCAACAATAAGGTTGTTTTTGCCTATGTTTTGAATACTGACAGAAAAAACGTAATAAGCATGTTACATGAACTCGATTTTCATTAAACTTGTGTTATTCCGTATCCGCAATCACGCCTAATCGATAACCAATCGATAAATGCTGCTAATACCGTAGCCTTACTAGTATTACTGTAGGCTCTTGTTATGCATATTCTTATGGGAATGCAGGGATAAATTTGCAGAGTAATTAATTTTTGTGCTCGATAACGGTGCTGAATGGCAGGGCAAAATATAAATATATTTCAGATAAATTTCAGAAAAAAGTCACGAAGATTGGTTGGTTGGTTGGTTAAGTAATCAAAAGATGCACATAAAATGCGCATAAATCTGTGTAGCGCGTTATCGTGAATGTAGACTTAATTTTTTTAAATTTATAGCGCTAAAATTGAGTTTCTCAGACGTTTCGAGGCTGCTGCCTCTTCATCAGTGAATTTGTTGAACGCAACACAACATGGTTGGTTAACTGGCTGCTTCTAAAGTTATAACTTTGCAGGTCAGAGACGGAACTTTCTGCTCCTCTTGGTGACGAGTATTAGGGGTAAGGGCATTTATTTACTACTTCAAAGGCATTCTTTTTATTATGGGGCTATATCACCGTTACTTTAAAAGCCAAAATAATCTTTGTATCTGTGAAAACCCAACAAAAAATAAGGGCTCAGCTTTGTTTAAAATTATTCTACTAGTGCTCTAAGAGTAAAAATAATTGTCTTGGGCTGCAGATGGCCAGGATGGAAATGGATGCATCTTGAACAAATTGGGCTAATTTTTAAGTTTATCGTTTTTCTCTTGGAAAACTCGCTAAAACTCTGATTATGGTGTATTTTCTCTTCGAGAATTCACTTGGTATCTTCCCCTTAGAGTTCTATAAGCATTTCGTGTACGACAAAGGTACTTAGTTTTAATATGGGCCGTTTTGACCGAAAATCCTCAAAATCACCATGATATACCTCCTTTAAACTAATAAACACAGTATCCCTGTGCAAACTATACCCACCCTGTGGTCCATCTACACCATGTTTCCCATTTTCTCCTTCTGTTCCATCTCCATTTGGTTTGGTAGCTACAGCGTTTGCAAATTCCTGTTTCCAGTTTGGCGCAGAAATATCGATCTTACTTCCTCCAGAAGCGACAATCTCCCTCGCGTATATTTTAACATTACTGATACCATAAAAGACAACTTCGCCCTATAAGAAAAATATGAATAAAAAGACTAGAGTGTAAAAAATCATCGTTGGTGGACGACCTTAACCCTTAACCCTTTAACTCCCAAGAAAAAATCAAGAAAAAAAAAATCCAAATTTCATTTTATGAAATAATGAAAAACAAATGGTACCATGTGAAGGTGCTGCTGAAGAGGTTTCATCTGAATGGTCACACCATAGGATTTCGTCGACAGACTCAAAAGTTAGAACTACACTATATGTCTCCATTATTGACTCTTGGAGCAAAAGGGTTAAACAAAACCATGAAAACGTACCAGTAAATAAGGATCCAGACAAAGCAAAGAAGCAAACCTTTGACTTTGTAGAATGCGATAGATATCGTAGTTTTTATTGTTATTATGACCTTTTTCTAGTACACACACATGTATATTTTTTCTATTTTTATTTTAGGGAACGTTAAAGGGTTGACCTCGTGTTTCTTTTTCATAATGTATTTTTTGTTCTTTTCAACATCTCGAACTTTATCATCTTGAGTGGCTGTGCTCTTTTTCTTTCACAATTATTTCCTTTTAATGATTCTGCACTTTTGTATTAAGAGCACAATAAAGATTGTTGTTGTTGTTTGTTGTTAAACTACTATGTTATGTTATGTTATGTTATGTTAACCCTGGGTGTCTTAAAACACCAATATAAGTGTTCGTTTATGCTTGAACTGACAATATATTGATTAAAAACTCCTTAACGTCCCTGTTCGGATTTTTAAAGGACATATAATATTGACTCTGTGGATTGCTCATAACCCAAAACACAGAGAACCGGACATGAAGACATTTGGCGTCAAATAGGGGGGGGGGGGGGGGGGGGGGGGGATCTGCATAACAGCTTTCATTAAAATGTTATGCCATGTAACAGTGAACAGTAGATATTTCGCTGTCACATCATACTAGGGAATATACCTCAATGTAAAGAGTATCTGTGAGAATATCGAGTTGTTGGACGAGATCCATAGTAGCTCTTGTAGTACCAAAGTTCAATTTTTTCTGTGTCAGTAGCTGGTCCCTCAAATATTTCGCATGAATGATTCGACCAAGAGCTCGATAGTGACCTGAAATAAAACAGGTTTTTATATAGCTGAAGTTTTATTCAACACGTGCAACGCGTACATTCATTGGTTAGTTGGTTCATGGTCACATTGGCTGGTTGGTTGGTTGGTTCATGGTCACATGACATCTAACAAACAAACTGTTTCCCGCCAAACGTCCATGAGCAGGCAACATTTGCGAAAGCGGGCAACATTTTTGACGTCGGAGGGTAACATTGCACTGTTGCCCGTTAGCGCACGTGATCAGACCGTGACAAAAGGTGGCATGATTATGATAAGATTTTGTGTTGCTATACAACAAATTACTTAATGACTGATCCCAAAGGAAACAGTGAATTCTGTTTCCGTCGGGACGGGCAAAACGGGCACCCTCGACACAGAATATAGAATAGGTTTGTGGCAAAAGTATGTGTGGTATTTATATGATGGCTAATATCCTTACAAATCCTTGTCGATCCCTAATGTGACTGAGTGATTTTTGTTCTGGGACCTGGAGAGGGTTATCATCCTCCGTCTCTAATCTCAAGAATAATACAGCTATGACAATAAAAAATGGAGAGTATGAAGAATGTCAAAAATATCATATGATATGGTATGGTCGTATCATATTATGATGTTACACGACATAGAAATTAGGTGTGGTTCTATGAACCGTTACCATCTTCAATCCGCCATCTTGGAGTTTATTTGACGCCAGCCCGGCGGAGGGTAAAATGGAAAGATGCTAAAACAATCTTAGAATGTAAAAAAAAAAATACTGCAGGAAAGTAAAAGAAATATTTTTCTTTTAAAGTGTAAATTAAGAAGTAAATTCAAAGTTTTGTAAGTAAAACTTGCTGATGGTTGCCATGACATATAAATAAACAAAACAATAACCTTTATTTGACGCAGAAATTAATATGCATTGATATCCCTTTGCTGACAATGTTGCTCCGAGAAGAAACGGTTTCCTTCGAGAAAAACTAAAGGAAAAATGCATGTTGATTTCTTACCGTTGCTGATTTCCACTATTGATGGTGTTTGGAGCCAGCTTGGTTGTGGAATGTTTAGATTAGGCAAATTATCTTGAGTTTTCCATTTACCGTAAGCACATTCATTTCTAACGTAAGGATTTTCACCAGGATCAGGGACGGCTAAAAACAAACATATATCATGGTATGTAATGTTTATCATGTCATGAGAGTGCGACAAAGAAAAAAACCCTGAGCCTAAGAATCGAACCTTTGATCTTCCGCACACCGGTCGGATGTTCTAACCACTGAGATGCGAGAGCCTTGCCTTTGCACGTTGTCTGCGATTAATTTTTAGGCTTCTTGATTGGTTCTTCTTAATTTTCATGGTGGGTGAAAAGAGCTATCACAATAACGTGGCGCGTTCCTTCCACCCAGCGCTTGCTTGACTCGCGCTCGGCGCTCCGCGCTAATGCTCGCCCTTCGAGCTCGTTGCTCGCCCCTTCGCGCACGCGCACTGCAAAAGCGCTTGTTGTGCACGCTTGGGCGTAAACCACCGGGGTCAATATCGGGTTGAAAATCCGAAGCACTGATCCCTAGACCCTCACGCCGACCTCCTCTGAATATGATGAAAAATCACTGTCTAACCCAGACGTCGATGGTTCCATTACCAGATGCGACCGAAACGCCAAAAGGGAAGACAAAAGGGAAGACATTTCGGCCAAAATATTACCGATAAAATCCACCGAAACTTTTCACAAGCGCTCAGATAGTTACTGAGATGAACCACCAATCAAGAGTATAGTTTTGAACAATTAAAAGCTGAGACACTGAAATCTTTGCTAAGGCAGTTAACGATGTAGCGTTTAATTAAGAACCCGATTTAACTATGTACCTCTTTTATCGCTTGCATCTTCATTGGCGTTTTTGGCTTGGACGGACAAAAGGACCACGAAAATTAGCCACGCAACACAGTTCGCGTTACAATGCATCGCACTTGAAAAACAAACAAACAAATGCGGCGCAAAGTTAACTAGCAAGAGCAAACCATCATGATTGCTTGTCTTAAAAATACAAAAAAAAAAGATAAGTGAGTTTCGTCTTTTTAGCCTGGCATGTTTTAATAATGCTTTCACATCTCCTTAAAATAACAATCATATCATCTATTTGTAGAAGCACAAACAATAGTCGACAAGATGACGATAAAGTTTTATTGCCCAACAATGAAAACAACAGGTTCATGATATGCCTACTGGGGCGTGTGTATGGTTAAACAAGTGGTATATTTTAAAACTCAGAACATCTAGTGAGTTTTTCCAACGAAAAAAACGAAGACATAAGTCGTCATGACAAGTAACGGGTGTGATACTATTTTAAAGGACCGCTTAAAAGCTATTTTGTAGTGATTTCTTACTGACAGTAGCGAGAAATGGTGACAAGCTATATACCCGTAAAATATATTCATTCCATTCAATTTAAGGCTACGATTTCTGTTACTTTATTGGATGGCGGCATCAATGCTTTCATTTCGCACCGAGGGGCGTGCAACAGGTGCATAAGACTTCATATGTCAAAACCGCTGAGTTCTTTTTGACGAAAATTTTTCTGACAGATTTATGGGGTATGTAAATTGCGCGATATCTAAATAAAAGACAAAATAACCAGCACATTCGCTGTATAATGATGAAAAAAAAGTGCCGGGTTTATATATTTTTATTTTAATTAGTTTTAAAAATCTTCAAAAAAACCAGACGTGCAGAACAAAGGCAATTGTTTCCAATTTACCACAGCGCGTAAATCTCAAACAGGATTCAAGGGCTACCCAAAAAGTGTCTTTAAAATAAAATAAAAAAAAACATAAAATAAGCCACAGAAGGTATATTTAAAGACAAGAAAATTCGCTAACGAGAAAGAAACCTTAATTCATTTAATTGAAATAAACTGCCTTTCATGCTGGACTTGTTATTTTACAAAAATACTTTCGAACAACGTAGCGCAAATTATATACCGTTGTCAGAAAAGAAATGTTTTAAGGCTTGTTCTGATCTTTTTTCTTTGATGCATTCGCTGTTTATCAGTAAATTTCCGGGCAAGTTGTAAATCGGGATAGAATAAAAAGAAAACACTTGCCTGATATGTATCTATATATATATATATATATATATATATATATATATATATATATATATATATATATATATAGATATATATATATATATAGTTCGGCTGCGTTATTGCGTGGTCGTCCTGGTGGTGTAGTGGTTAACACATCGACGCTAGAAAGTCGGGGACGCGGGTTCGAATCCCGATCAGGACAATTTTTAAGGTTTTCACTTTGTGTTTATTTATTCTTTATTTTACTGGTTTAAGTTCATTTGTGTTATTTATATATATATATATATATATATATATATATATATATATATATATATATATATATATATATGTAGTAAAGCCTTGTATCCTAGTATCCCTTTCCTGAAGAGTATGTGATGCTATGGTATACTAAAACGTGGACAAAGAAAAATCACCAACGAGGAAGAAACCACATAACTTAATTCAATTCAAACTGCCCTTCATGATAGACTTGTTATTTTTCCATATAATCTCGAACAAAACAAACATACAACTGAGCCATTCGTATTGTCACAAAAGGCATTTTTAGCCTTGTTCTAATCTTTTTTCCCTTGTTGCCGTCATTGTTTTACGCGTATAGCCTTAACAAGTAATAGAATAAAATAAAACACTTGCCTGAAATTGTATATGCAGTAAAGCTTTGTACCCCTGCAAGGACTCCAAAGCTCAAAGGATGTGAAATAACTGTCATAAAACGTGGACAGATACGTTCAAAGAGACGAGAGCCGGTAAAAGTTGGTCACAACAATGTTGGCACCGGTTGAACTAACTGGGCGGTAAATTAAGGTTCGTTATTAAACGCTAAGTAGATAATTGCGGAGTTTAACGGTTCAAAGATTCTAAATAGCGTATTTTTTCAATTAAACGGGAGCGTACATTTTTAAATTAAAAAAAAAGTTAAAAAAAACTCGCCCTCGTGGACCCGCGTTTATTTGAACCTTGCCTTCCAGGTGCTGTGTTTATTACACAGGGCTAATTTCATGTAATTTTTCATTATTTTTCATGATCACATGTTACGTGTTTATTCATAAAATCCTGATTCATAGGCTAAAATGATCAAAATGTTCATGAAATCTTGATGAAAACAAGAACGAGAAAATATGTATATATAGTCAATAAATTGTGACAAAATTGTAACCAAAAATTCAAGTGATGTTCCATGACCTTGAAACTTTACTGTCCTTTTATATATATAAACCATCAACATGGCCAGAAATCTGAACTCGGATAAAGAAACGACGGAGTGAACCTCGGGAATATAAAGATGGCGAACTTTATATCTCGATAAAGAAAGTCCGTTTTGACAAATAATCCAGCAAAGTAGAGACTACTCAGTGACTATTGCTGACGTTATTTGTAATGTTGTACATAAAATGGCAATTTAACACGGCTGTAGCGTTCAATTGTTAAAGAAACCCGAACGTCTCGTTAGATTTTGGCCCCTGGCGGTATATTTCACCCCAAACTTCATTATTTCACAGTAACAAACCGAATTTACATGTAAGTAATTAAACCGTCGGACCTGGGGCCCGTTTCTCGAAACTCCCGGTAACTTTTCGGGCCCGAAGCCAAATATTGAAATCAAAATCTAAAGAATAAAAGCGCAGGTCCTAGCGAACAAACCAGTCCATTTTGTTTTGCTAACTGATAGTTTTATCGTATTATCTGCAAAACCTTTGAAACCTCGATCTTCAATGAAAATAAAACAGCTTTCCGGGCCCGGTAATTACCGGGTCTTTCGAGAAACGGCCCCCCGTTAGCAAAACAAAATGGACTGGTTTGTTCGCTAGGACCCGCGCTTTTATTCTTTAGATTTTGATTTCAATATTTGGCTTCGGGCCCGAAAAGTTATCGGGAGTTTCGAGAAACGGGCCCCAGGCCTCAAATACACGCCGGGAGCTACTGTCAATACCAATACGAACTACCACTACCACTAGCACCACTAGCACTTTGGATTGATGTGTTTAAAAAATATCGGCTATAAACAGTAGACTTCATCAGAAATTGATAGTACATGCTATTCTTTAACCCTGAAGGCCGATTGAGTTTATTCTGTCGAATAACCGAAATGTTAATTTCACCGAAGCTTACAACAAATGGTTTTTGAATGCTTTTCCTCGGTGAACCAAAGTCCAAAATAAACCCACACCACAGAGATTTTTATAGATTTAGTAACCAGAGTATCCATTTAAACTAGCCACGTAGTTTGAGTTCTAGAACCGGCGTACTTTTGGAAAAATTCAAGAAAAGGTATTGCTAGTTTTGCACATCAACTAAAATGGCTGAAACACCAAGTTGTTTGACCGTTAAGTTCATGTACAGTTGATGTGACAAAAAGCAAACTAGAATAACGGTTTTACATCTGGGGAAAGTCTTGATTTGTAGAGTTTTAATGGACTTGAGAAATGATGTCTTACATTTTGCAAGGTCATTTTTGGAACATACCCTGAAGACCTACGTGCATGCAAAATATGAAGGCGGTCAAAATTTTTTAATTCCCATTTTTCTCGATTTTTACAGAGACCTGCTATTAAGTCTCTTTCGCATTTAAAGTGCACCTAACCCCAAAATTGTTTTTTCGCTTAATCAACTCTTTGTACGTTGAAAAGTTGAATAGTTAAATATTTCTTGTTTTTAACGTTGCGTTAGTGAATTATAGAGGTTTGAATTTACAAAATGTTAATAAGATGACGTCAAATCAAGACTCGTTTATTATACAACTACTTGTTTCCACCTCCAATTAATATTTTTTTACAAATCAATTGACTATTAACAGTTTTTATTTAGTATTTTTTTAAATTGATTATCCTTAAGCTGTGAACTGCGTATTGTAAAACTAATTGAAGTAGAAATAATGGTAAAGTCTTGATTTGATGACATCTAATTTTGTAAATTCAAATATCTATAACTCACTAACGCGACGTTAAAAACAAGAAATATTTCACTATTCGACTTTTCAACGTACATTGAGTTGATTAAAAGAAAAAAAAATGGGGGTTAGGTGCACTTTAATATTTTAGAATAATATAAAAACAACAAAGGGTAGCACAATAATAAAAAAACCGGTTTTTAAGATATAAGAGCGCTGCTAAGATTATTGGGTCTGATGGCAGGTCATTAAAGATTGACTTTAATTCCCCAACCGGTTTTCAGTCTGTTTGTCCAGTCCGGGGAGGGGAACGTAGCAATGAGAGATCATCAAGAAGCTATTCGCGTAGAAATCATCAGTAAGACTGTGTTAGAGTGGTTAAACAAGACATAAGTGCTGTCATCATCATGAAGCGATAACTAATAAAAGGGCCTTCTTGCACTTTGTTGCGCTAGTATAAACTGTATTTCGTCCCTAGGTATTCTGTTCCAGTTTCCCGGCATTTTCCCCGTTGCCTTATTGTTTGTGTTTGTATAGCTGAATCCGTTTATATCAATCGCAGTTGGCGGGCAGGAACGTTGACTTGGGGGTCTTCTCACAGTTCTAGGTTGTTGTTACTGAGCTGGGTCTGGATTTCCTTCCTCAATGTTTAAAATGATCCTCTCCTTCGCTTTGTTCTCTTGCTTGGGGTCCCACAGTAGTTTTGTGATCCAAACTGTAATTATTATTGTTATTCTAGAAGCTGTTCCGTAAATACCCGAGACGGTGCTCCAAATTTACTACTTCCGAACTCAGTCCCACGAGAGTTTCCATCCCTGCCTCCAAGAAATTTTACTTTTCACTAATGAATCATTGTTCTCGCATCGATCAGCATTTGCAGGGAAACAGTTCAATTAATCCCTAGTTATAAACATACATGCTTGATCAAAGGGAATGAAAGACAACACGAACTCTACAAGTAGTGAAGTCGGGCTTTAACGGTCTGGATTTTCATCTGGTTTACTATCAAAATATCTAACAAGAGCACCATATAGCATGATTGGCCACAAAGCATGATTGGCCACAAGGCATGATTGGCATAATTGTTATTTTAAAGTGAACTTACGAGCCAGATACATAATTTACAGTATTATAATAATGTTTGTAATAACAGCTCAGGTAAACGGACTAAGATAATGAATGTTTATGTGCCACTAATAATCGATATCATTTTTAAGGTAAGCCGCAGGACCCATATGAGAATCTTCCTAAAGAAGACAAGTCCATCCTGTACATCATGGACAAGTTTTTAGTTTTCGATCGTCTACAATAGATTGTCTTTAAAGTACATAATATTAAAAGCAACTTTAATTTCCATTGAAGGTTTTTGGAGTTTGACATGACCTACGTCTAAAAATCTAAGGGATGAATTTCACTTCGCGTACTCCATACACAGTCGCAAACTGGCAGTTAATGTCACTTATGAAAGAAATCCAGGCTAGTTTGGGCTTTGTTTCCACTTGTAATGTCTACCGCTCTAGCAACGATTTCCGTTCCTCCAAAATGCATGGTGACTTCAATGTCTCTGTCTCTACCACGAGATGTATCAGGTGACTGCACTGTGACACTACCAATCTTGGTTACTCCTTCATCAGTTATAAATTGTGCCTCAGGATTATCAGCGACATAGAATCCAAACGTTAACACTGTGTTGCTTGCCCGAAGTGGGATATACATCCTTTTTACTTGTTCACCAAGTTTTGCGATTTCATTTTCTTTCACAAAACAGGAAAATAAGTCCCCGCACATCTCACGTCCCTCGACAAAGAACCGCTTTTCTTCTGGATGGATGCTTTTATTAAATTTTCGCGAGCAATTGGCACCGTAGGTAGTGCTGACTATTCTTTCTGTTATTTTAGCTGGATTTTTTCCAAACAATACTGCACCTTTGAGAACTGCTATCCCGGCATTACGAGGAACAAGGACTCGGTAGTCCTTGGAGAACTTGCTTGTTATCTCTTCTCGAAGTAATGCAGAATCTGCAAATCCGCCAACCAGAAGCATAGATTTAACGTTTGAAAGCCGTGGTCTTAACAGCACGTTTGTTAAGTGATCTTTGATGCGATTCAAGACGGGGTCGAAGAGCCTTTTCATTACATCCGAACTTAACGATATATACTCGTGCTTCCTGAACTTAATTGCATTTTCTCCATATCGTTTTAGAACTGAATTTTTAACCTTCCTTGCCAAGGCGTTAAAACTAGCGGGTTGGCGAATATTTGTCATTTTGTCCTCTATAACCCGATACCCTTGTTTTTTCCCTTCAAAATCATTCATCAGAGCAAGCCAGTCAGTTGGATTTTCCCTTTCGTATGTGTTAACTTTTTCTTTCTCAAATAACTCATCCAACAGTTCTTTAAACGCTTGATTCACTTTCATACCACCATGAGGACCCCCGGTGATCTGGTCGATCTCTTTGATAGTGCCACTTTCAGCTATCCTGTGTGCAGCCACGTCAAGTGTCCCCCCTGATAAAGAACGAAAGTCTTACTATGGAATCAGCACTGAACTTAGATTGTGTCATTAGTTGCTGCATGACATTTGTCTGAGATGGTCTCATTAAGACGATGTCCCCTGCCTTTAAGTTGCACTTTTCTATTTTCCAGTCATTATAACATGTCTGAGAGATGAATAATAATTTTAAGCACCAGCCCAAATTTCAGTCATCCCCCCCCCCCCCCCCCCCCCCCCCCCCAAACCTCCCCCTTTAGTTCCCAGAAGAGCAAAAGAACAAAAAAAAAACATTACAGAAAATAAAATGTATTCAGTATGTAAAATCCCCGAGGAATTAATTGATCCCGTTTGAACATCCACTGGTCGGATGCTTTTCCCAATGGGGCTTTAAGGGGATGAACTAGAAGGCAATCATTACATGTATAGCTTACATACTTTTATAACGAGTAATGGTGATAGCGCCATGTGGGAGATAAAGAGGAAGGCGGTGACGAATTAGGCCCTTTTAATACGAATTGCCACAGAATGGTAATACCACTTGAATCGTCTCTTTGTTAGGATTGAATCCATTCAGTTTCAGCTTCGAAAACAAAACCTCCAAACGGAACATATATTCAAACGGGTTGAAGACAAGCGAGCAAAGCTAAACAAAGTCGGTTTAATTTTCGGCATTTAAAAGCCCATCGTCACTTACCGTGACTCATTGCGGGCGTTCTAGAATTTCTGGGACGCAGAAAATCCATTTTGAGGCGAGAAAGTTTGATTCCTAAAATAATCCGTTTACATCGGGGAATCTGTATCGTCTATTAACTTCAAGATGATTTCGTTCAAATATTTAGTTCATATTCCAGGCATTGCATCTTGTTTTTGTATGTTTTCTGTTATTTTCCATCGTTACTGATACGTTTTCTAAGCAACGCCGCCGAAGGCTCGAGGCGGCTGTCAAGAAACCAGATCCTTCAGAAGGTTTGGCTCAGAAATTCGGTCGTCCATGGAAAGGAAATAGGTATATTAGATTGCCTACTAGTTAAGATTTATCTTCGAATCTTTTCTTTGTAATTGTTTTCGACATACAGATACTGTCAGTTACATTTGAATATTACTACCGTTGATGCATGACCGGTCGACCGTAACTGTAAACAACAAAAAAGCTCAAAACTTCTCGGCTCGCCGGCGGAGTCGTTTTTGCCAGCATGTATGTGAAATATTCCATGGAAGTTGAAGGAGGTTTTCTCCGTCCCTAGCCGTTGAATTTTTTTTATGCAAACTTCTGAAGCCGAGAAAACGTCCTCCGCCAGCGGAGCTCATTAATTATGCCCGATGCAAATACAGTGTAACAGCTCACAAAATACAAACACTTCTCGGCTCGCTGGAGGTTTCGTTTTAAGGGGCATCGACCTTAAACTTTCGGTAAAAATAGCAGGAGGTTTTCCGCGTCCCTCGACGTGAAAATGTTTTCAATGCGAACTTTCGAAGCGGAGGAAACTACCTCGGCGACTGGAGCTACACAAAGGCGGATTGAGCGGCCCCAGACAAAATGCGAGACATGTTATACGGACTTTTAATATCTAACAGGACCGCTTCTTTGCACTAATAAATTTTAAAATCAATGTCGAACGAAATTTCAAACTCAGTGTTCATTTCTTCCTGGAGATGAGAGGCCAAAATTTCACTTCGCGAGAGATCGCATTTATCTGGGTTCAAATCAAAATAAACAATGCGCGGTGCATCACGGTAAGTGAAGATGGGCCTTTAAGATATGGATTACTGCGCAGTTTTTTGACAACTGCTCAGAGGAGTTGGTAAATTGATGGTAAGATCCTGTAAAATTTTCTTGCAAAAATGAGGAAAAAAATGGAAGAAAACTCTAGCCAAAATACTGATATGATTAGATATTTCCACGTCATCAGTACTATACCATTTCTAAGACACGAAGTTCATAGTTTGACGGTTTCCAACTCACCTCCAATGTCAACAACCATATACTCAGTACCTGGTTGTGAAAGCTCCGCATCCTTAACTTCTCTTCCGCGTTCGTTTTCAAGGTGACTCAACTTTTTCTCCATGCAGAAAATGGCGGCTGCTTCAGGCTCCAAGGCAATGATTAGCTGTTTAGGATTGTCCATGGAACCAACGCCAGCCTATATTTTGAATTAAAAGAAATAGATCCATTACCCACTTGTCTTAACTTCTATCTCGTCTTTTGCTATAATAATGCCTTTTGTTACGAACCTGTTGTAAATATGATGTTTAATACCATTTACATTGATTAGTTTAATCTAACATTGAGAAGGGACAAAATAGCCATCGCTTACCATTAAAGGATGTTTTAGAAAGTTCCCTTTAAAGCGGAAAACTACATGTACTAATACAAATATTTTCGGCAGTTTAATACATAGTAGTCTCCCACGCAGCCGTTATGTGT
Source organism: Dendrophyllia cribrosa (assembly GCA_024195265.1). Taxonomy (NCBI): domain Eukaryota; kingdom Metazoa; phylum Cnidaria; class Anthozoa; order Scleractinia; family Dendrophylliidae; genus Dendrophyllia; species Dendrophyllia cribrosa. The sequence goes on along the minus strand of JAJLRJ010000012.1, from coordinate 2,429,298 downwards.
CGTCACGCAACGCTCCTCCCCACTAGGAGGGAGGAGCGTTGCGTGACGAGGTAAACAACGGCTGCGTGGGAGACTAAGTACATACACACACATACACATAATGAATGTATTGCTACTGGAATTTGTAGAGTAGCTCTAATAGGAGCTAAAATCTTCGAAAGAAAAAGAAGATATGCTTAAATAGACAAAGTATGATATTCACAGATATACACCCACAAGGGAATTAAGATCATCCAGTATGGCTCTGTTTATACAGGTCCCATCTTCTAACCTGAAGACATACGATGATCAAGCTTTTTCAGTATGTGCTCCCAAACTTTGGAACAGCCTTCCGGGAAATATTAAGCGTTGTCTCAGTGTTAGTTCTTTTAAGTCTAGTCTTAAAACTTACCTTTGTAAACAGTATTTTTATCGTAGTTTTCAAGTGCTTACCTTTTTAGATTGCATTTGTTTTTGTTTTTTGTATTTAATTTTTATACTGTTTTTAACTTCTTTTTACTTACTGTAAAGCGCCTTAGGACTTTAGGATAGGGCGCTATATAAATATTTTATTATTATTATTATCATTATTATTATTATTATTATGATAGAAAAATTAATTAATTCATGGAAATAAAATACTAAAAAGCTATAATTATAGTTAAATTAGTTTATTGCTGCAGAACGAGCGCAGCGAGTGAGCAGCAACATAATCAGGATTTAAGAGAAATATATGAGAAAAAATATAAGCTAGGAAAAATCTCGAATTGATCGCTTCTTACCAGAATTCACTGCGCCACGAACAATAGCCTCGCTTGCTGCTTCAAGCTGTTGGCTGCGAGATTTGTAATATTTTGGTCCAACATGTCCCAGTCGAAATCGGAACTGAAGTGTCGAAGACTAACGCGAGTCGAGCGAGGACTGTGAGGCATGGTGATAGGACCGTTGGATAGCAAAAATTTTCGAAGATTGTAGGGAATAAAAGACCAATTTATTTTGAAATCACTCCGACAGCGGTCGATGAGACTGAGCTGAGCGCGTGGGGACGCGAAACCTGAGCTGAGCGCGTGGAGACGCGAACACGATACGGCTAGCTAGTAACGCAACATATTCATTATCAATAATTAAGTTAAACCTAAATTTTCACACCTTCCTCGTGGTGAACGCGTCCTTTGCTCAACAATATTCTACAGACATTGCAAGAACTTGATGCGTGAATTACAAAACAAAATTAGTCTTATCAGCTGGAGTTTTCGTCGATTCATCCCGGTTACATTTGCTTTGCTTCCCCTCAAAAAACGAAAGAGAAAATTCTATAATACCAGCGAGGCGATAAAACAGCATTATTATAACAAATTTACCGCAGCAATTACTATCTTTTGGATACACTAGTGTTTATGTTTAAACGTGTCTTAATTATGAATTTTTGAATTCACTTAGAACTTTAGGATAGGGCGCTATGTAAATATTTTATTATTATTATTATGATAGTAAAAAAATATATTTTTTTTTCATGGAAATAAAATACTAAAAAGCTATAATTATAGTTAAATAGTTAATGTTTATGTTTAAACGTGTCTTATGAATTTATGCACAAGTTAAAATGCACAATAAACCAATGACTGAAAATCAAGTCCATTATCTAACCTCATAAGCTGCTTCTCTCATAAACTGCTTTGCTCTTGGACTCCATATGGCGGGAACAGTTAATACCCACTGGATGTCTTCCACTTTAAAATTTTTATCTCCAGTTTCACTGGAAATGACTTTGAGAGCTTCATCTTTCATGAAGTTTATTGAATGTGCAAACACTGTAAGGGCCTTAACGGGCTTGCCATTAGCGGCATTAATAGTGGTTTTCATGTTCAAAGCCTGAAGAAAAACAAATGAGAGAACATAACCATTGTAGTCATTTACTCCAATACTCTTGGTTTAAATTAATATTTTGTAATTAATAGCAACGAGCCTGCGAGCAGGCTCACTTGTTTGGGGTATCGCGCGAGTATCTTGGCGGCGAAGCCGCCAAAGCGAGCCGGCGAAGCCGGCGAGAAGAATGGGGCAAGGAAAAGTGAGCCTGCACGCGGGCTATTGATTTTTTAATTCACCGCGTTCGCCGACGAACGGGGCGATCCGATTGGTTAAAAATGACATTCTTCATGATAATATTTTGCTATCTGCCGCGACAATCTTCACGTGCAACTTTCTGTCATGTTTGTTTACATTTTGCTTTGCTCCTATTGGATAGTTATCTGATACAGGTCAAATGCCGACTTGACACCTCGCAAGGGGCGGAATTCAAAAATCAATAGCCCGCGTGCAGGCTCACTTTTCCTTGCCCCATTCTTCTTGCTGGCGAAAAAAAACTCGCGCGATACCCAAAACAAGTGAGCCTGCTCGCAGGCTAAATAGCAACGGATAAATTAACAGACAACGAATGCACGAGGCGCTTTGATATCCGGAACGACCACAGTACTATTATTAATCCCAATGAAAACTATCGCGAGTAAGCGAATCCCTGTTCCCCGTGATCATTATTTGAAAAATAACATTGATTTTCATACCATTGCTGTCATCACAATGAGTCCAAAATATATGATGAATATCGTTTAACGAACAAACGTTAGCACCAAGCTAACGTTCGTTGTGGCTACGAAGCACAGTTTTTAATTAACGAATAATCTGGCTAGTTTTATAGGTGGACAAAATATATTGAATTGACGTCCTTTTAAATCTACAAAACGGACAAAAGGAATGTTTGTTGAAAACTGGCTTCCCAAATCTTAGCACATGAAGACCTTTGAAACACAGACCACAAACACTAAACCAAAACAACACGAACATCAATTAGTTTTAAATGATCATATCCTTATACGTTATTCGCGTGAATAACTTAATATTAATAATATAAGTAAATAAAAGCAAAGGACAGAGAACGAAATTGCTGCTGGTGTACGTTGTTGTGAATAAAAACGAGTGGCTGATACCTCATTGCTATGAAGTTCCATTTTAAAATGCTGAAAGAAAAATGACTGTTGCCCCTCTTTCTTGCTTTGAAGATCAGCATATTTTTCCACTGCGTCGTATCCAAACGAGTCGAATGAGAGGTCCGGTTTAAGAAGAAGACATGTCGGTGTCTTGCTTGTTCTGCAGTTTTGATCATTCATCCAGTCCCGGTTCAAAAAAATTTCATCTTGCTCTTGACCTGTGTTAAATGAAAAGGCAAAACCACTGTACGTCGTCCCAAAATCTATGGCTACAACGGCGAGATATGGGTTCTTCATTTGGCCGGATGGGACTTCTTGTAATATTGCTGTAAAGGAATTAAGAAAAAATATTAGACATAACAATCGCTACTGTACGTGTACGGTGTAAATTTGAAAAGCCGCATACCTTGGGATGATAAAGAAGCAACAACTATGCTTTGAAAGCATTTAATGTAATAGCGACATAGCGCTCGAAATATATATGACCCCTTGCGCTGTTTAAACAGGTAGCTGTAAATGTGATGCCACAGCGTTCGGGTTAATGATGATAGTAACCAGGCGGTGTGGGTCACGAGATTTGACCAATAGCAAGCCGTTGTTTAAATGATAATCCTCGCGGCAAACAAAAAGCTTTTTGGGCGCGTGGAGTTGAAAAAATTGTTCTTTTTCAAGGATTTCAGCGATGTCAATTAAAAATGTTTTCGGGCAGAATTAAAGAGAAATATCCCTTCTTCGTCATGGCTACAATTTAATGTTACATTCGAGCACAATGACTGCCTTAGCTTATCTCAAAGTTGCCACATTATCGTAAACTGAACTTCCACACCTTTTCTTAGACTTCTCATTCTTTTACACGTTCCTTAGTTTGTTTTTCGTCAATCATTTGTGACATACAGTTAATTTAGCCTTTCTTCTTTGAGAATTTCGGGATCTACCCGGGTCTACCCCTTTCAGTTCTCTTGTTAGAAGCCGTTCAAAATTGATAAGTTCACCACTCGCCCAGGTCTCCTGGTGAGTAACAATAGAGCGTTTTCACTTGACGTCATAGCCGCCATATTGGTGTTCCCGTACAAAAGAATTTTAAGTATCTTCTTTTGTTAGGAACACCAACATGGCTGCCATGGCCTTTGTCATTTGAGTCCCACGGGAATGAGTGAAAACGCTCTATAATTTTCTGAGCCCACGCGGCGGTCACGCGCGTCCTTTATTATCTTCTTGTTTGATCTTTTTTTGGCTTATTTTCCTCAATTTATAGTTTTAAGAAAACATTCAAACTTTCACAGGTTGATCGTGACCAGAACACCACACGGGTGACCTACGAGTACATACGGATACATACGGGTACATACGGGTAACATACGAGTACATACGGATACATACGGGTAACAAACGAGTACATACGGATACATGCGAGTAACATACGAGTACATACGAGTACATACGAGTAGATACGAGTAACATACGATCGCATATGGTTAGTACGCATGGAATTTATCACCTTTATCATTACACATTGGATCACCTCAACCTAATTCCAGATCCCGCTCGACAAACGAGCCTCTGCGTAAAGCAGAATGGAATGAAACAAATGGCAATTATTCTTCATCAACTTTATCAGATAATTTAAGACCTTCAACCAAAGAATATAGCAATACATGCTTTACCCCAGTAGAGGCTCTACTAATAACATGCGTGGGGGCAATAGCGGTACATACATAATTTATTTTGTTATACTGACTACATCTCCTTCTAGTGTGTTAAAAATTAAATAACTTAAATACTTAAATACGTTACTCGTATGTATCCTTACGTATCCGTATGTGACTCGTCGGTCACCCGTGTGGTGTTCTAGCAACGATCTTATAGGTTTTGATGTTAAGAGTGACATCTTTGTCAGTGTTTGTTCTGTATAACACGTGGAGCGGTCTTTGCGTGATTTAGGTCTCGTGGCATTGACACGTGCGTAAATTTGATCTTTCCGGTTGTCTTGTTTATTTGTAACGGATTGCATGTTTCGATTCAAATCAGAATAGTGTCTTTAAGAAAAAGAAAATCCGGCCTTTACGAACTTGTCTTTTTGCGTTTGTAGACTTGTATATTTGATTACTTTACCATTGAAAAGGCGCTAGATTTAAATTCAGGCTAAATAACACAAACGTATGAGATGCTCACCCCGGATTCGGAGTTAAATTTGAAGTTAAACTGAACGTAAAATGTTTTGTTTTGAAGTAAAAATAACTCTTAGGAAAATCACAGTGTGTAACACACGCAGCATCAAATCTGTCTTTCCACACAATAAGCGCCTGAACCGTCTTAAGTTGTCTATGTTGTAGTTAATTTTTTTATTTCAGGTAATTTTTGTTTTTCCTTTGTTTCAAATCATTAGCATATATTACCATACCCAAAAACAATGGAAAAATAAAAATTACCCGAGATAAAAAATTAACTACAACATCTACAAAGCTGGTTGCTGGGATTGCGATGAATTTTACATAGATAAAACAAAACGTCAACTTCATGACAGAAAAACCGAACATTTCAAGGCCCTCACTAAAAGTCACCATACATCAGCCATTGCTTATCATTTCAAAATCACTGGTCACAACATTAATTGGGATCATTTTGATATTTTAGCGTCCGGCAAAACGGACTTTCACTGTAAAATCAAAGAGACTTTGCTCTTTTAAGAACTGCATCTTTCTTTAAATATTAACGTCAGCAGAGAGAAGCCGATGCTTTATTAGCTGAAGCTTCTTAGGGACTGACAGTCCGTACCATAAAATTACTGTTAAGATTGTTGTTTTTTTCTTAATCTCGGTTCCAGACCCCTATTTTAACTCTAAAAACAGTTTTTAAACACGATAACGGTTACTTTTGAAAATGTATGTTGCTTAGCATACGAAATGTCAAGTTTATTATAAAAATGCGTTGGTTTACCATGTTTATCACCGCTGTTTGTGTTTTATTTTTAATCAAGTTACGATGGCCTAAGAAAAAGAGTTTATATAAAACACTAACTAAAAATAACTTTTTTCTCCTTTGACTCCTCATTTAACCGCCAGGATGATACAGGTAAATGAAAAATTATTTTACTTAATTTTAATTGCCTGAAAGGTCTGAATGAATTTCAGTTTGTTTGCGTTACATTATTGCGTGACTTCCGCTCGCGTTGTCCGCTGGCGCATGCCCTCTTTTGAACGATTCTGTACCAATGTACACATCATGCAAAGCGTGATAGAATTGACATCTCCGAGGCCGAATAGGTGGTTTGCAACCAATCTCTAGAGACAGAGATAACAATAGTGAAACGAACAAATGCTGGTGGACGAACAAAAGGAGCTAATGAGAGAACTATTGTTTATGTCCACCAGCAAGGCGGCGATGACGTAACATGAAAACCACCTATATGTGAACGGTATTTTAAAACAGTTCTACATGAGTCGACGTTTTACCAAATAGATTTCCAAGGGCGTTACTGTTATAAGTGGACCGACATAAAATTAAGAAATTATCCGACAAATATATGCTCAAAGCGTAAGTCAGCGCAGAAAGTCTTCAGATCGGAAATGAAGTTTATAACGTCGGTTTTTCTAGGAAATGGCGATCAACATTTTTTACTGACATTTTTCGCTTATCGATTTTCAGTACGATTTCGAATTCAGTGTACAATTTTATTTTAAACCCTTGCTCAAAAGCAAAACAAATCATGCGATATCATTGAGAAGAATCAAGTTCATCATCCGGCATGACTCCCGAAAGTAAATTGTTGCTTGACTTAAGAATATTTACGTACAAATAAAACTGACCTTACATGTGTAATGTGATGACCACATAAAAAACCTCCTTCGACTAGAGCAATCATCTAAAAAATCTCGCTATAACGAACACAAACTCTCAGGACAGCGATTTGGTGTTCGTAGTAAACAGACTTTGCAGTAGTGAGAGTTATTTTCTTTGCCGAGACTGTACGTTGCATATGATAAAAGGAAATTCGTTTGAATGAGTTGCATATCAGGCGGAAGTTAACTATATTTCCCCGCATGCACAGCACAAATTTATTATATTAAGATTTCAAGGTATCGGACGCTTTTACATTTCTAAAAATAATTTTCAAACTTGGTTTATCTTTGCAATTTGAAACCTGCGATTAAACAAATGGCGAAACGGAATAGACGATTCTTGTGATGTTCGAAGGCACACTGTAAATTTCTCTTTTAGTCATATTGTACTACAATATTCTAGTAATATTTAAATACCTTCCGAAGCCATCTGTCCTGTCTTCTCTAGACCATACGCTTCAAACAAAGATAAAAATGAAGGAGTTAACGACGATGGCCACATTAGCAATAATGAACATTTTCCGAGAAACCCACTCTCGTCCCCAGAACCGCTTGGCCCTCTTAACCGCCGGAGCCTGAGTACGAGGGCCAGCGAAACCGGGCTCCGGCGGTTAAGAGGGCCATGCGGCGAGAAACTGAGAACATCTTCCCCAGATTCAATTCGTTGCTCTTGCTCCGCTAAAATAAAAGAATACTTCCCGGATGTACATAATATTCTACACACCAGTTATTCTCGGAAAAAGCGACAATTCTTGGCTTTCATATGACGTCATAAAAATTCAAAACTCTAAACTATAATCCTACAAAACTGTTTCTGACATGTTATGTGCATACCAGTGTTATAATCTTTCACAAAAAGTTTTAGGTTTTAACGATGTTTTGCTTCCGATAAAATAAAGGTTTTAAAATGTGTCACGCAATTCGTCACGCTATTTCAGATAATTAAGACGTGAAAATAAACAAAATTTAACCAGTTGAAAGTTATTTTTGCATTATAAATGCTTATAAGCTGATTTAATGGAACTTATAGCGAATACAATATTCTGTTATATTTGATTTTTGGTGTAATTAGAATTTTTTGCCGCCATGTTGGTGGCCCTAATTAGCTATGTTTGCCTAGAACTCTCGAACGAAATGCTTTTGCGCTTCAAAATTTGGCCCAGATGTGTATTTTTAAACTCTCTGCAATTCCATAAAACTTTGGAATCGAAATATGTTGTTTAATGCTTCTGAATTTTGATATGAAGTAAGTGAAAACTCCCAACTGAATACAGTAATGCACCAGTCAATGTAAACCCCCGCACCCCCCGGGCCGGGACATAGCGGGGCATTTGCCTGGCGCTCACTGCAAAAGTTGTTAAATGCCCCGCACCCGGAGGCCATTTTTTGGCTCTAATCGGCGTTAATGACCCCGCTCAAATGCCCTGCTCCTTTTGGGCAAATTTAATTTTAGACATTAGCATTATAATGCAAAAAAAATAAAAATGACAGCGAAAGCGGTAGAAGAAACAGCTTAATGTAAATGCTTCAAACTTACATGAAATTTCAACATCACACACCGTTGCAAGGAACTGGCTGATTTGGCAGTCTCTGATTTCACATTTGGAGAAAATATTCCACCTGCTTTCAATTTAAAATTGTAGGACAAATAGAGACAAGCGAACAACTCACTTAAACGGTACTATTAAAATACAGTTTTTAAACTGTATTAGATATAACTTGAACGAAAAACATGCTGGATATAATGGGTTGATTATTTGAAGATCGGACACTCCACATGCTTGTAACCGAACAGCTACCCTGGTTAACCTTGGCAGTCATCACAGTACCAGTGTTCTGTAGGATCTCTTGTGATTCCCATGCAAGAAAAGTGAAACCATTCAACTGGGCACTGTGGATTATCACATGCAATCATATATATCATGGCCTAAACAAAACAGTCGCCAGACTGTGAAACTCATTACAACGTAGTGAAAAGAACACTGCACAAATGACAATGGAGATAAACAGATTCAGAGAGCTCCGAAAAAAAAAAACATTTCTCAACTACAAAGCGGAGCAGTGACTGAAATAATGCGCTTGATTTATACTCTCTGCGAAACATTACATAGCTTTGTAAAAAGCTGCAATTATCTCTGAAAATTAGGACCAACATATCACCAGTCCATGAAAATACGACCTAGGCTTGCAATAAAAACACTGCTGGGCCCAACCGGAAAAAAAACTAGTTGCAAGAAACCATTGACGGTCGATAATTTCGAACTTAAGATCCGACTACCTGAGAGATTCAAAGAGAGTGAAGAACCTTACATTGCTGGTAAACTTCTACTAGAAAATGGCTACATGAACACAGCAAGAGGTCAAACAAAACTGAAGAAAGTTGCCGATTGAACAGAGCCCCAGAATTGAAGAAAGCCGCCGAGAATACAGCATAATTTCAAAACGACCTCCAAATCAAAGCTTGCTCAAAGCCTACATGCAGTGTCAAAAGGTTTTACTGCAGAGCTATTCTAACGAATGCCACGATGGCATCAGATAAAACACGACACAAACTGCCATCGCTATTAAACACTGACGCCCCGGGTAAGGAACAGAGCTCTCAAGTTGATTAGCCGTCGATTGTGACGGCGCAGGCGTCACCTCCCTAGGGGGGTCTGGGGGCATGCCCCCCCCAGAAAATGTTGAAAAATTTAAGTAGCAAAGACGCGTTTTCCTTTATTCTGAGCGGAAATGTGACCCTTTAAAAGTGACTATTTAGATCCCAGATTGTTCTTTTAATTAGACTAATATCAACTCTTTCCTAACATTCTGACGCATCCAGAAGTAAAATAATAACAATTTCATGAATTTTACATTGTTGGAAAAAGTTTGAAGCGAGTACAATGGAAACAGGGACTAATTATATCAAGAAATATATTTGATTCACGCAGGTACTTACTTAAACTAGCAATTTTCTACCTCAAAATCAACTGTTTTAATCAGAAACCTTAAATGCGTGAGAAATATAAGTTTTAGCGTGAGAGCGTGAGAGCGTGAGATTGGATTCGTTTGCGTGAGTCTCACGCTAAATGCGTGACACTTGAGAGCTCTGAAGAGGTCAAAACTAGCAGACAGCTTAAAAACACAAATGACTTCAAGACTAAAGTCTGTATCATTTTGCGACGTTTAGAAGGCTTTTAATTCAGTCACCTCAAAATCTCCATATACCCGCCACAAATACAAGAAGCATCATTTTTTGAGCTTAACTATAAAATGGCTAAAACACTCGAGAGGGAGTCACGTAGCTTATCACTCTTTATTACACCAACACTGGCATCCGGATAAAACAGCAGCCATTACTAAACGAAATATACGAAGAACCACCTCTAATATCATACAAAAGAGAACGTTCTCTAAAATATATACTCGTACGAACTGACCTTCTTAAACTAAAGGCTAAAACACGCGCGTGGGGGTTGCGTACGCATGTCACTCTTATTCACGGCCGCCATCTTGCTGGATTTACGATTCTAGTCCCAGTCCGCCTCGGTGGAAAATGCCCCGGTCCATGCCCCGGCTGATTTTGGATGCCAATGCAAAAGTCGTCAAAGCCCCCGATACCCGCGGCCCTTTCTCCTGTCAAATCGTGGAAAATTCCCTGCATATGCCCCGCCATGTCCCGGCCCGGGGGGTGCGGGGGTTTACATTGACTGGTGCATAATTGTTAAAGAAGAAGAAAATAATTATTGATGTTGAGTGATCAAAAACTAAAGACTCTCTGTCTACCACAATGCTTTGTGGTCGTTTGTAGATGTTTTGAATATTCTGAAACTGAGTGAATCGTATAGAAAAAGCGAATAAAATGGCACCCTTTGGCTGTCGTAAAATACAATAATTTTGTTCGCAAGGTAAAAGGTAAAATATTTTTCAACACATACAGCCAAGGATTGTAACCGATGTAATAAAATATATACAACTCTTTCAACAGCGTCGCGACGTCGCGATGTCACTAAAGGTGGATTTCCACTGTCGCGTAAAAATTTACGTACGTAAAACGTGCGTTAAAAAAACTTACGTTACCAATTTCCACTGTTGCGTAAAAAATAATAAAAAACGTTTCCCTTTTACGTACGTTAAACGTACGTAAATACCTGCCATCCTGAAATTTTGGCGCGAAAAGGTTATTTGCCGCTAAAGTAATGGCCGCCGTTATAAACAAGCGGTTCTTTCTCCTGTTGTACCTTAGACAGAGACGAAAAAGACGACAAAAATATCGGAAAAGATTTCGGATCAGAGAGCTATTTCAAAATCGGTTTCAAGTGGGGGAATACCACACTCTAGTGCAAGAAATGCGCGAAAATGACCACGAGTCATTTTATAAATACTTCCGGATGACACCTGAAAGATTTGACCACCTTCTTTCTCTTGTGGGACCGATGCTGTCTAAGAAATCCTTGTATCGTGAGCCAATCAGTCCCGGTGAACGTCTCGCTGTTACTCTTCGATTTCTAGCTTCTGGTGATTCCTTACAGACGATATCATTTAGCTACCGCCTTGGCCATACAACCGTGAGTAGAATAATTCCTGAGGTGTGCGATGCATTGTGGATTGCACTACAGGAATATGTAAAGCAGATAAAACAAAATGGCGTCTACATGGAGTTGGTGTCATGTGACAAAATCCGAAATTGCCATTGGTTAAATCGCCGCGTAAACGCAGACATCCGCGAAAAAGTTGAACCCAGTTCAACTTTTCCGAAAACGCTCGCGAGGGCTACGTGCCTTTACGTGCGTATAACGTACGTAAAAACCTAGAAAAAAACGCGGCACTGGAAATTGGACAACGTAAAGTCAACGCACGTAGTTACGCGCGTAAAATTTCATTTTTACGTACGTTAAAAATTTTTACGTACGTTAACGTGCGTAGGCAAAAACGCGACAGTGGAAATCCACCTTAAAGTATACAATTTTAATTAAATCTCTCCTGTCGTGAAAATATTGCTTAATTTACATATCAGTATATCCACTCATTCGCCTGCATGCAACAGAGCATAGAGATTTCGAAAACTGCCTATTAGTAGAGACGTGTAGGAGAAAAGAAATGATATTATTTTGCACTGACGGTTTGAAATGCCACACGTTTGCCACCCGCGGGTTTGTTGATATTAGCTGCGGTCACACCAGCCACTTTCTGTATGTGATCGATTTCCCCAAAGTAAAATTGCCCTTGGGAAATTTTTCTTAGATACGTCAAAAAGAACAAAAGAATTGCCCATGACAGTTCCAGAGGTACATGTAAGTCCTATAGCCTGGTTTCCATATAATCGCAACGATCGCAACGATCACAGCGATCGTTACGATCGACGATCGCTGCGATTCTTGCGACCCTTGCGATCATATGGAAACCAAAACGTTGCGATCGTTGCGATCCGTTGCGATAACGATCGCAGAGATAGAAAAATTTCTATCTCTGCGATCGCAATCGGAATGGAAAGCAGGCTTATGGGTTAACAAGAACCCAAAGCGGCTCAACCAATCACGAAAAAGTGATATGTTAGTACCAAACATTAGAAAACACGTGCATTCCGTGCAGTCGTGCTGCAACATGGCTGGTTTTCAAGCGTTTCGGTAAGTGTTTTTTTTTACATGTAAATGCGTTTATATGGTTCATTGTAGCATATTAATGACATTTTCCTGTTTCTGTAGTAACACTATTCTCTATTTTCGAATTGCCCATAACACACTTTGTTTGCCCTTAAGATTTTGTATAAACTATTGTTTTTAAATGCTCTTGGAAATAATGCAGTCCTTCCAACAGCATTAAAAAACAATAGTTTATGCAAAATTTAGGGGGTAAACAAAGTGTATTATGGGCAATTCGAAAAAAGAGAATGGGCCGATATCCTGCTGCTCAGTTTCCAAACGCGTATATGTTTCAGCGGTTTTTGAGGCAGCGAATTGATGAACAGGCTGGCCTTTCGGCTTGGTACCAAGAAGAACTGCCAATTGCAACCCAAAACTTTCCCGATTTTCCTCGAGGAGGTTATAAGCAGTTTCCTCCGTCTGCCGGTCGTCCATGTAGCCCTGCATATAGTGCCAGTACTGAACAACAAAAAGAGCCCAAGGCAAAAAAAGCGTATGGGATAGTATTATGGAAGAATTCATGGATTTGTGCCGCGAAGCTGGAATTTACTAGCACAGATTAAGGAAAAATGGAGAGGAAGACTCGATAAATACAAAGCTCTCTGTGGCAACAACAACAGGACCGGACGAGATCGCAAGACATGCAAATTTTACGATGAGATCGACGAATTCATGGCAAGCTCCGACAGTCAAACCTAGGTTCGTGAAGCAGAGCACCTTGCCTTCGCAAAAGGAAACAGGCGACAAGGAAGAGGGTAGCGTTAATAGAGATGAAGCAAGCGCCGAAAATACAAAGGATGCAGATCCAGGAAACGACAATGACATAGCCAAAACCAAACAAGCAAACGAAAAAAAGAAGCTGAAAAATCCAACAGCCGGTCCTGAACGAAAAAAAAACAAAGCGGTCAAGTGTGGATTCGGCAGAAACAGGGAATGCCATACTTGCCATGTAAGAGGCCCCGCAAGTAGCATTTGAAAGATCCGAATAAAAAGACGACTGTTACAGATCTTGATTAAGTTTCAGGAGGATGCACAGCATAGACACCAAGAATTCACAGTCACTGTTTTAGGAAAAACTGGGGGACATATTTGCTTCCAAAAAGTATTTTTTTACAGTATTGTAATCTTCAGTTGTTGCGTTAAGTGAGCACTTGAATGTTTTTTTTTTTACTGTGTGACTGATAGCAGTACAAATCATACACAAATATTTTCCACGTTTTCAGTGGGAAAATTTCTTGTTACCTTTGAAAGTACTCTTTATGGAACTTAATTACGAACAATCTTAGCAGAAAGAATACTTTTCGATAAATAAGTTACATCTTTTGTTAATGTTAAACATAAAAAAACTTAAGTTTGACAATAGAAAATGAATTAAAGTTGTTATCTAAGACTAAAAAAGCCCGTGTGGAATATCGCAAAGGAAATCAGCCAAAAAATGACTTTTTATTATTACAGTCTATTCTGAAAATAACAGTTTTTCCGTTGCGTTTATTGGCATGTATAATGTTCATTTTGTATTTTTATTTTTTTTAAAACGAAGTTAAAGTATGCCACTTTTTTGGTTTGCTACGTAGCATCTCTCTCGCAGCTTCAGAATGTACACCGTAATCGTTGTTGTCGTCCTCGTCTTCACTATCACCACGGCCTAAATCAAGTTCCTCATTTCTTAAGATGCAGATGCTGTGTAAACACAACATGCAATTATCGTGTCCGGAAATCTCTCGTGGTCCTCGTTTAGGCGTTTCAGTAAAACTCTCCATCTGACCTTAGTCAGGCCAAGCACATGTTCAGCTATTATTCGCACCTTTGAGAGTTCCTTATTAAACTTTTTCTGGTCTTCGGTCAGACCACCATTATCTTTAATAACTGGAATAAGCCATGTCTTTAGTGGGTATGCAGAGTCTCCAATAACAAAGGGACGAATATAAACAGTACCCGCTAAATCAAGGGTAGGCTCTATGAGGATCTCTTCATCTTCGGCAGCCCTATAAAAATCGTTTAATCGCAACATAATTCTGGCGTCATGAAGGCTTCCAGGAAATCCCGTGGCAACGGATAAAAAAAGTCCTGTAGAATCTACCAACCCTTGAAGAAGTATGCTATAAAAATGTTTACGATTGAAATAGTCCTCGTGATTGACTGATGGCGCTTTAATAGGGATATGACTTCCATCGATAGCTGCAACTACATTTGGAACTTTACTTTTATAGAAAATCCCTCGACTTTTTGAATAACATCTGCTCTTGTGGACGGAAACTTTATGAACTCGTTTTGAAAGCTGCAGAGCTCTGAACTACAAATTTTTGGCAGCATTCGATTACTGTAGATTTCGCTAGCCCCACCATTAACCCACAGGATCGGTAGCATTCACCGGTTGCTAAACGCGATAAACTGACAGCTACTCGCTGTCGACGGGAATAGCCTCTCGCATCCGGGTGTTTTGACGTTCCATGTTTGGGCCTACAAACTGGCAGATAAATTCAAAGGTGCTTTGAGATACTCTAAAGTTCTCCTACCGCAAGTGGTCCAGAACCCTATCGTTCAGAAGTCGCTGGAACCAATTTTGTGATCGCGGAAATACCCAAGCTTGTCTAAGGTGGCGAACGACGCGTACACGTATTCTTAAATATAAAAAGAAAAACTGCACGCTCTGGAAAAAGCGCATTTGTTGTCGGCGTCGAACTTGGGGTAGACTTATTCTAAAGCTGGGATAAAGTGCTTTTAGCGACGAGCAGGATTTGTGCTAGGCCTGTCACTTTATAACAACTAAACCTATTAGAGGTGGAGGTTGTAAGACAAGCGGCAATATTGCCGAAAACATTTCACGATTCGTGACATGCATGTTTACATTCATGATGATTAATCCGTGTTTCCCGCCAAATCGGATGCACGTGTTTCTTCCCCTTGGGCAATTTTTCTGCGTGTGTCCGCAAACATGAAATCGATCAAAACCCAGAGCGAGCCCAACCCAAGTTATTATCTAATGTGACCGCAGCTATTACCGTATATATTCGCCTATAAGCTGAGCGATTTTTGCAAGAAATTAAACTGAGAACAGGTCAAATCTCACCAAGATAGGGGGGTTCGGCTTATAGCCGAGTTTTTTTGCAAAAAATATTTATGGGTGCTTTACAAGATTTGAAATTCAATGTTTATTCGACTATAAGCCGAGCGATTATCAACAAACACAAATTACCGAGGTCACAAACGGTACGTACATTTAAATCATTGTTGGTCATGGACCTTTATTAAAGTGGTGGCTGCTAAAGGAGCCGTTTTGTTTGTGATAACTTCATATGATTGAAGTTTTTAGTCATCGTCGTCTTCTTCGCTTCCAGTCTCGAACTCATCCTCCATGTCATCGTCAGCTACCTCAGGCATTTCGTCATCGTAGATGGCGTCGTCTTCTGTTCCATCGAGAGCGTTTGAAATCCCGCACGTTTTGAACGATCTTCTCACCATCTATTCCGGAATCTCTTCCCACGACTGCTTCACCCAACGAAGGACCAGGTTTCTCGACGGGGCTTTCTTCTTTCCCGCTGGAGTGAACTCGAAGGGACCTGTCATCATCCAGTTAAGGTACTTTCGCCGCATGTTGTCCTTGAAAGGTTTGTTGAGGCACTTGTCTAATGGCTGCAGGACTGGAGTCAGGCCGCCTGGGATAACAGCTACGTCGATCTTACGCCGCTGCAGATCTGCCTTCACCGACTCTGTCAAATGGGCTCGGAAAGAATCCCAAACAAGCAGTGACCGTTCATCGTGAGGATTTCTCGGCAAACAGGTACGAATCCACTCCTTCACTCCTGAAATAAATAACAGAATACCCAATTCGAATAAATTGACAGAACGTGACAATCAGTCATTAGAGCATAACATCAATTACTTTGAAATAGAAATGTGACAAATTCTTACCTTTTTCATCCATCCAGCCCTTCCTGTGGAACGATACTCGAACAGCAAGGTCTCTTGGAGTGCGTACACCTTTGAAGATCACTGAAGGTGGTAGTTTTTTGCCATCGGCGGCGACTGCGAGTGTGACTGTAAAGCTCCTCTTTTCGGCACCGCAAGACTTCACTGGAACTGTTCTGCTGCCACTGAATTCAAGGGTTCTGCTCGACGGAAGCTCGAATCTCATAGGGGTTTCATCCATATTGAACAGCCTGGAGAGCGAATGGCCATACCGCTGCCGAACTGCAATCACGAACCGATGGAACTGGACGGTCTTCTCCTCCAGATCTTGTGGAAGTCGCGTGGAGTACTTTGCAATTGTTGGTTCTCGGCTTATAGCCGAATGTTTTGCCTTTTTTTTTTCAGTACAATCTAACAGCTGCTGATTTAAAAAAGTTTAGGGTCTCGGCTTATAGCCGAGATCGGCTTATAGGCGAATAAATACGGGTGTTTTGACGTTCCATGTTTGGGCCTACAAACTGGCAGATAAATTCAAAGGTGCTTTGAGATACTCTAAAGTTCTCCTACCACAAGTGGTCCAGAACCCTATCGTTCAGAAGTCGCTGGAACCAATTTTGTGATCGCGGAAATACCCAAGCTTGTCTAAGGTGGCGAACGACGCGTACACGTATTCTTAAATATAAAAAGAAAAACTGCACGCTCTGGAAAAAGCGCATTTGTTGTCGGCGTCGAACTTGGGGTAGACTTATTCTAAAGCTGGGATAAAATGCTTTTAGCGACGAGCAGGATTTGTGCTAGGCCTGTCACTTTATAACAACTAAACCTATTAGAGGTGGAGGTTGTAAGACAAGCGGCAATATTGCCGAAAACATTTCACGATTCGTGACATGCATGTTTACATTCATGATGATTAATCCGTGTTTCCCGCCAAATCGGATGCACGTGTTTCTTCCCCTTGGGCAATTTTTCTGCGTGTGTCCGCAAACATGAAATCGATCAAAACCCAGAGCGAGCCCAACCCAAGTTATTATCTAGTGTGACCGCAGCTATTATGTAGTCACGTACAGATCTGCTGGACGCCAGGACATTTTCGCTTGCTACTTTTATCAGTATCTAAACATTATTAAAGCACTCCACTCTGCAGTAAGCATTTAAGAAAATTAGTAAATCACTCTCATATCGAACAAGTCGACTTGAAGAAAGAATTTATTATTATATAATGCTTTAATTCAATGCACAGGGAGCAGAGGAGCCAAATTTGACCTTTACGCGTTCGATCTTCGTTCTGTTGTCCGGAAAGCACCGATTACGCTTGGGGTCCCGCTGAGGCAAAAACTCGAAAACAACAGATCGAATAACGCAAGACACGGCGCGCGTATAAAGCTCAAAGATCGAACGCATATTAGGTCAAATTTGGCTCCTCTGCTCCCTGTGTTGCAACCGGCAAGCGGGATATCCTTCAGGTCTTGAAATTGACTCGCAGCTGAGTTACATATAACCAAAATAATACTGTCATACGTTTCATCTCCGTTAGTAAAAGGAATTTGTAAAGCTTTTCGTGCCGTTTACTGTTAATCAGTGTCGAACAGGCTTGTCGCGTAAGATTTATTGAGCGTACTCCACATACTGGCCGTCATTTAGGACGTTCAGGTGATCAAAACATCATAATGAAAGTTTTGTAACCAAATATCGTCGTGTGAGAGAAGATCGATAATCAAACTTTCGATTAAAAGCAATAATAAACGTTTAAACGACGGATTGAGAAGGATCCTAACATAACATTCGACCAAAATTTCCGGACGTTCTGGTACAAAATTGGGGCGCTTTGCATTAAGTCGAAAATTGTAGAAACTCCGGTTCGGGGGTAAATGGTAAACGTTTTTTCGGTTCGCTCAAGTGGAAAATTCCCGGAAAAGGTGGAACTGCTCAAAAGAGAGTCCCGTTATTCTGGTTGGAACGTCCCGAATGGTTTTTCACGTTCATATTACACGTTTCTGTATTCTTTACCAGTTCCAGGCCCACGGCAATCAAATTGTCACAGCCATTTCGTAAACAACTCGGCCGCCATGTTAGTGTCCTTTCAGGCAACGCGCACCACAATACTGGCGAAATTTGCGACCATATGGAACAACTTTTTGTCACTTGGAAATTCCCAGAATTTCACACCGTAATTTCCGGAATTTTTTTCTAAATGAAAAGCGCCCCTGGTCAACCTCTCGAGGTTGTCCCGTTTTCCGGAAATTTTCTGTTCCATTTTGTATTTCTACTCGGTGCGACACTCCTAGTTTTTTCATCCGTGGTTGTTGCCACGTGAAAAGCTACAAGATGGCGACGCAAGGGGATTTTTATTATTGTTGCGTCTGTTTCTTCACGTTTGACGGTTTAAGGTGATGTTACACGGGACGATTCGCAACGACGATTTTTAGCGCAACAATGTTGCGCTAAAAGTTGACGCTGTGTAACATGGGTGCGCGGACGATTTTCTTCGCAATTTTTGCGTTGCGAGTTTTTGAATCAGGTTGAAAAACTCGCAACGCAAAAAATTCGAAGAAAATCGTTCGCGTACCCATGTTAAGGTGGATTTCCACTGTCGCGTAAAAATTTACGTACGTAAAACGTGCGTTAAAAAAACTTACGTTACCAATTTCCACTGTTGCGTAAAAATAATAAAAAACGTTTCCGTTTTACGTACGTTAAACGTACGTAAATACCTGCCATCCTGAAATTTTGGCGCGAAAAGGTTATTTGCCGCTTAAGTAATGGCCGCCGTTATAAACAAGCGGTTCTTTCTCCTGTTGTACCTTAGACAGAGACGAAAAAGACGACAAAAATATCGGAAAAGATTTCGGATCAGAGAGCTATTTCAAAATCGGTTTCAAGTGGGGGAATACCACACTCTAGTGCAAGAAATGCGCGAAAATGACCACGAGTCATTTTATAAATACTTCCGGATGACACCTGAAAGATTTGACCACCTTCTTTCTCTTGTGGGACCGATGCTGTCTAAGAAATCCTTGTATCGTGAGCCAATCAGTCCCGGTGAACGTCTCGCTGTTACTCTTCGATTTCTAGCTACTGGTGATTCCTTACAGACGATATCATTTAGCTACCGCCTTGGCCATACAACCGTGAGTAGAATAATTCCTGAGGTGTGCGATGCATTGTGGATTGCACTACAGGAATATGTAAAGCAGATAAAACAAAATGGCGTCTACATGGAGTTGGTGTCATGTGACAAAATCCGAAATTGCCATTGGTTAAATCGCCGCGTAAACGCAGACATCCGCGAAAAAGTTGAACCCAGTTCAACTTTTCCGAAAACGCTCGCGAGGGCTACGTGCCTTTACGTGCGTATAACGTACGTAAAAACCTAGAAAAAAACGCGGCACTGGAAATTGGACAACGTAAAGTCAACGCACGTAGTTACGCGCGTAAAATTTCATTTTTACGTACGTTAAAAATTTTTACGTACGTTAACGTGCGTAGGCAAAAACGCGACAGTGGAAATCCACCTTTACACGGCGTCAACTTTTAGCGCAACTTTTAGCGCAACATTGTTGTGCTAAAAATCGTCGTAGAATTCTTTCTTCGACATGTTTGTCGATGATTCAGGAAATATCACCCCTGCCGTTGGTAACAAAGCTGAATGACTTGACAGATACGCTTATAAAATGCACAAACTTCTTTGCATATGAATTCCCGCCGGTTGTAAATATTATTTGTTTGTGGAACTGAGATCGTGTTCTTACTATGAAAATAAACTTATTGTTTGTATAGGCACTATGGAAGAATTACAACAAGTCTCAACAACATCACCTGCTTTTTAAAAGAAACGAGATCGGTTCATTCAAGTGGAAATTATCGTTCCATACGACATATGAAAATTTCGGAAATTCATACCGGATTTTTTGGTCGAATGGATCACGCCCCAAGACGCCGTCAGAGTGAGGTTCCGTATTAATACGGAATCTTTAGCTAAAAACAACATGATGCCTCACCCACGAAGAATAGAAGCTATCACTAGTAGTAATCATAGATTATAATGCGTCTCCTTCAGGCCCGTAGGAGTAGGAGGGGCCGGGTAGGCCCGTGCCCCCCCCCCCTCCTCCCCCCCCCCCCCCCGCCCCACTTTTCGGGTGAAAATTAAAAAAAAGAAGACTGCCACTTAACCGTCGAAAATATTGAAGGGGTCTCGGCCGACAACAGTCGATCGTGCCCTCTCACTTTCAAATTCGTTCCTACTGGCCTGTCCTTATACCGTAGCACCTCGTCTTGACCTACGTAGTACCTCAGTTTCAGCCACTGTTAAAAGGGGCTGTGTCACGAGATATGTCACGCTGGCAAAAACGTCGGGCCGACGTCAAACAAATTCACGCTATCGCCGTGGAATCGGGCAAAATCCTTCAATTCTGCCGTGCTGTGTACTCCGAAAGGTCTCAGATTTTTCCGACATAAATAGTATATTTGTCTTGATTTCATTTCGGTTTCCCCGATTCTGAAATGATACGCCTCAGTACTTGGTGTTATCCGCAAGGATTTTACCGACTAAATAAATGTAGATATCTCAATGTCTGGAAGTTGCATTCAGCATATGTTTAATCAAGATGGCGCAGATTTGGTACCGACACTTTTCTCGATTCCTTCCGCCTAGACGACGCGCTAAGCATGCTGGATACTATTGTGACGTTTGAAGATGGCGCAGATTTGGTACCGACACTTTTCTCGATTCGTTCCGCCTAGCCGACAAGATTAGGAAGCGTCTCCTTCGTCGACACAATTATCTACTCTACCTCGTTTCCTGTAATAAAAGTGAACAATTGATCTGCATTGCAAAAATTTGGTCCATGGCGGCTGCTTCTTTCTTTTTTGGATAATACGATAATAATAATAATAATAATGTTATTTTACCAGGGTGACATCTTAAAAGTGCTGTTATCAATAAGGGCCCTGGAAATTTAAATTTTGCCATAGTCCGAGAACGGACGGCGACAAGTTTAATGTGCCTTTCGAATGAAGCTTGAAGATCGCTGCTAAAATAGTATGTTGCGATAATTCATCCCAGTTTGGAACAATGCCGTAAATCGAAAGCATTTTTTGCCGAGCGTGGCTGAGCTTAGCAGCGTCAAGTAATAAAATTGGACTGCATTCTGTAGCAAATAGTCTGCATAGTAGCAATCTCAAAATTAGGTTTACTGAGGCGAATCTTCAAACACCGTGACAATTCCCCACTCTCAAAACCATTCGATGTGGACATGTGTTCGAATTCTGCGAATGACCGCCGCTTTACATTTGTTGCGAGTCGCCGAACCCTCTGAACGCTTTTCGATTTGTTTTGATTTGCAATGCTCGGCTAGAGCGGACAAATTTCACACTTTGCCGCACTTTCCCCGTATCTCCTCCCGTATCCTCTCTCGCTCCAGGGGGTGGGAAGAGGAGGACACTGGGAACGAGATTGTCTCGCGTACATTTTAACTGGCTTGACTTTCCACAAATAGGAAATAGAAAATTAATTGCGATCTTAGACTGGAAAGTAGCAAGTTCCAGAGACCACCCGTTTAACCCGACCCAACCCCTCCCCTAAAGAAGTTACTTGCAATCAACACGGTCATAAACCGATCCAAGTGATATGGTCGACAGGGAAAGAAGATCATTAATCTGTTGAATAGCATTAATCTGTTGGATAGAAATTGTATTTTAAATTAAAAGTAAAATCTACACAGGACCGCAAACGATAATACTGCTAGCGGTATACGTAGAATCTACACTGAAGAGACCTAATCAGCCAAAAAATGAACTAACATACAATAAACTGCAAGGGCTGATCTGACTGCGTAAAAAAAGTCAACTTTTTTATGTACCCTTGCAGTCTATTGTATATTTTAAATTATCTTTACTCAATTATGCTGTTAATACGAAGTGACTGTAATTGCGGTATTTCAACCTTAAGCTCGCGCGATCTTATTCTGCTTCACTTGCCAGTTCTTCACTGGGCTTCATCATCATCATCATCATCATCTAATCTGTCTAGCAGAAAAATTGTTTTAGCCTTGCTCTTAAAGTGTTATTAAAAGCTCGGGCTGTACTGAGTACTTAGCAAGTTTATTTTTTTCCTTGAGCAGTATCTTAATTCCATCTCAGCTGTTGTGAGCAAAATATAAACTTCGCCGTCCAGCTAATTCTGTCATTATTTTGAACTGGTAATTAACTTTTATCAACTTTATTTCAGTATCTGTTCTTCTAGCACAATATTGAGGTCAACTTATCAAAGTCACCAAAATCACGTAGGTAAAGTTTTGTAGCCTTTGAAATGCCAACAAAATGGATTACAAGACTTTGCGATGAAGTAGTTCTTGATGTTGTGAAAAACTGTAATTTACCCAAACTATTTGCAATTACTTTTATCGGGATCATCTGAATTCGCTTATTTACATAAAACTTCTCCACGAAAAATAACTCTCCCTCCATGCTCCACAAGAGCAGGCCACAGATAACAGGCAATATCAGTCTCACTTTGGCCTTGTTCAGATCTCTCATCATTGCACTCAAGTCTCGTCAGACTGTGCATTCTGTTACTGAATTTTAAAGAGCTGTACTCGAGCGTCAGTGGTGGGACCTGTGTAACAATTTTCCATGACAGACGGATGCACTTCTTGATGTAATCTTTAACTTCCGTTATTACTTTCTCTGATAACGCTGGCAAAAGAGGCATCTCTTGCTCTTCCTGAAGACAATTTGTCCATCTTCGCAATATCACCTGCTTAACATCCTGAATGTGAAAGACAAGATATCCAAATGCCGCATTACTGTTAGGTTACTGTAAGAAATATAACCTTCGAATTTCGTTATTGCACTTTAAGAAAGTTATTGCACTTTATCTTTCTTAAAGTGAAATTGCTCTTAACTCTCAGTTCAGCAATTGGAGCTCACAACTCAATTTCGCATGCTCTTTAAGAATTTCAAAAAGCAAAAATTGTAATATAACAATCGACTACACGGCTCTCCAACAAGTTATCTAAAGACGAATTGCGATTAAAGGTGAAAAAATGAGAGATAATATGGTGAATGACTAAGAACTCACGTATTAGAACCTAGTGGATTAAGAACCTATGGGCTAACATTTTAGCATTTAAGCTTTTATTATACAAGAACCTGTTAAGACTAAATATTGAAATAGGTTCTTATTAAATAAAGACCTATTGCAGGGTGTGTATTTGCTTAGAATGTAGTCTTACTTTTTAGCGGACATAATTATATGTTTCTTATACATCAGGAAGGAGCCACATCCATAGACTAGTTGTTGGACCAGCAGCAAGCACCTTTTCCTCTTGAGTAAATAAGAACCAATTTAACAACCTACATAGTCTCAATTCTCAATGGTTACCAACTTGGTGAGATTTAGGCTCTTAAACGTGGGTTTTTACTGTACTTCATCACCAAATAGACCACATTCATAATGGCGGCCGATTTATTTATTATTTTATATGTATGTTAATTAGCCTCACTGGCCTCATTTTAGAGTAAAACTTCTTTTGAATTTTGCACATGTTACCGAGGCCAGTGAGGCTAATTAACATACATATAAAAGAACAAATAAATCGGCCGCCATTATGAAAGTGGTCTATGAAGGGTGATCTATAATTCAATATAACTTCTATAAAGTTTTAACTCACTTCTTCAAAACATTTTAGATCACACGAATGTGCAGTCTGTTTTAAAGAGAGCATCAAACTGTCAACAATATCCCTGCTGTCTTCAATCTCTTTTCTCTCCACGGACACTTCGAGCGTAACAGGGAATGTTGACGAACAACCGTCCTCCTTTGGAAAGTGTGGAAGGACCAAAAAGACAATATTAGTATATTTGCCATGTTATACCCTAGCATAATATGGGAGATATTTACACTGTAGGTCCTTGGGAGGTTAATCGAGCTGTATATTGCAACAAGAAAGGTACCGTAACAAAATGCAAATTTAACTGAAAAACATGGCTGTTAAAACCTTGTTGCCATGAAACATCAAGTCATGTGAACAATTAAATGTCATACCAAAATTGTTGCCAGATAAATGTTAGGAAAAGTCACGAAGTTTGATGGCGTTTGATTTCATATTAAAAGAAAAGTTATGGATGTTAAAAGTTGGCGCGGGCACTTTGTGCCCTGCCTCCACCCCAGGCTTAATAGGTTTAATTCGATCCCTTACCTTCCTTTTAATGCAGAGCTCCTGGCTCTTTCTGGGAGCCTCATCAATAAGTTGTCTGGCGATGTTGTCAAAAAAATCATACGCTGCTCCTCTTGCTTCCTCCATCTGCTCGTAAGCTGTCTGCAATTTAGACATTTAATAGGCAAAAATTAGACAGCACTTAGGACCGGGCCATCAGGTGCTCATACGTCCACAAAGGTCGCTCGATGTGTGAAGGCAATACGACAACCGTAGCAAAGCAACGAACGCAGCCCAGGGAATTCCGAGCCAGCGACCCTCTACCTGTCGTCCTTGCTATTTCCAGTTCACACTCCCAGAGCTCCTTACGATCACGGCTTTGCATTTTCAGCCATCTGCGCAGCCGTAGACAGATTCACCCCCCACATTCTTAAGATGACAGAGGTGGTCCTCGCCGCCACCTGACAGACGAACAACACCATCTCTTTAACAAGTGTTAATTTTGCAAGTAATCTTACCACAAATATAATGCAAGTTAGATAACGTATCTGGGTGTCAATGTCCGTCTCAGAACAAAGTGTGTTCTCAATTGTTTCACACGCGTCGATCCTAGTTCCGTCAAAAAAAGATTTGAAATCTTTCTCCACGGCAGACGGAGTGTTGAATTCCACTGCATTTTCCACTTTTCTCTGATCATGTTTCAACCGTTTTTGAAAAATGGAGGCCAACCTTCCAGAGAAGAAGAAAAATGACAATATATGGTTAAACGCTCAGTTTTAAACAAGGTATCCCAATTGTATATCAATCTAAGACGTATAAAATGGAAAAAAAGAACGCAATAACAGTTTCGTTGATAGAGTAAAAATTTTCAAAGGATACGAGATAAATGTGAATTCCCACGCTAGCATTTTACTCTACGTAACATTCAACAGTGATATTAGCCGTCATTGACCTTCAAAACACTAATCTTCTGGGGCCATGCAGTTGCATAAAACATAACGTCGGACGTATCTGCTAATGTCTGACGTCAAAATAGTGAGTTTCACTGGGCTGAACGTCCGACGTTAAGTTTCATGAAATTGGCCAAGACGGAAACGCCAAGGAAAACGTCATTGAAAAAAGGAATTCGTTCTTTTTGAGAAAATACTTTGCAATAATTCCAATTTGTTTAATTTGTCTAGTGTGACTGAATTATCCAGAAGCTCTCGTGTGTTTACGTTCTCCACAAAACATACAATTTGATTACATGGCGGTTGTGGTTTGCAGGGAACGGTAAAGAAATGTACCAAAATGTAAAACGGACGTGCATAGGCATTGTTTCCGCTCATTAAACATACATCGTATTATTTTTGTGCCGTTCTCCCTACCGTTGACGTCGTGGTTGCAAAAGATCCCGATTATAACACCTAAGTCACTCGATTTATGGCATCGAGACTTCAGATGGGGGAATTATCAGTTGAGCAACTAATATGATGAAAGCTGTAACAAACTAACTAAGGTGAAAAACCTTTTTAAAGAAATTGCATTCCCTACTACGAGTAATAAACTAAACATTCAGGGACTGGCTTCATTCACTTAGTGTAGATAATTACTTATTCTTGATTGTAATGCGCATCTGATCATATACTCATGTATTTTGCGCAATATTATTTTTTACTTTTTTTTTATTACATCACTTACGAAACAGTACAATATTTACAAAAACGATGCTTACACTACTTACAATGCGATACTTATAAAACAGTACAATATTTACAAAAACGATGCTTACACTACTTACAATGCGATACTTATACAACTTGCAAGTATAATACTTTCACTATTTTTTTTGTTGTTGAACATACACAAATACAGTTAACATTCACAAAAGACAATCTACAACAAAACGGAAACTACGACTTGAAGCTGACAAAAAAGAAACCTAACACAGTAAAAACATTAGTGGTAACTAAAATTAAATGGGAGCGCAATCAGTCAAGTAAACAGAATTTTATATCATATTTAAAAGAGACGAAAAAACAGACCATTTTGTTCTGAAATCATTTTCGCGACCAGTCATACAAGAAATATATTTTTCTAGACAAATTTTATCATGAGCTAGGAAAACAAATTCATTAAAGATGTAAAATTTACCGTTAAGAGCTTTTACGTAAAAAAAATACTTTCCTATAATGACTAAATGATTGAGGGCTAAACAGAATTTAGAATCATTATTAATAATGCCAAACATAATTTCTTTTGTTGAAAGCGATAATTTTGAGTTCACCATGCGTGAAGCCCAATCCAGAAACTCCTTCCAGAACAAGGTGGCTTGCGCAATATAAATTACTAAATTAATATTATTACTTGCACGCTATGCTTTCATTTTATAATTTATATAATTTTTGTACTTTACATGTTAATAACCTTTCTGTCTTGTCCTTAAGCTCTTCTTGAAGCTTCCCCAACTCATAATCTTTCCTTGACATCCTAATAAGGAGGATATGAAATTCTTTTACTGCGCCATCACCGCGGTTTACGGGTAAAAAATCCTCTCTAATGTCGGTTAGCATATCATTTTTTTTAAATATTTATCTTCGCCAAACGCAAATAAAAATGCAAGACATACCTAACGATGACGTCTAAGTTTGATAAGTAATATCACATTTTAGTACAAATTGTTTTAACCCTATTCGGCCTGTTGGGGTGGGGGGGGGGGGGGGGGGGGGGGGGCACAAAGTGCCTGTGCTAACTTTCAACATTCATAACTTCTTTAATATGTATTCAAACGCCATCAAACTTTGTGACTTTTCCTAAAATTTCTCTTTGTACATCTCGACTTATTTTCTGGTTTTGGATTATCTTTTCGATTCTGGACTTCTCATTTTACGATTTGGACATTTTGTCCGCAACGGAACGCCATAAATTTCATGTGACAATTTTTTGATCACGTGACTTGATGTTTCCATTGCAACAAGATTTTGACAGCCATGTTTTTTGAAATTTTCATATTTATACCTTTGAATGAAGAAAAACAATGTTTATTGGTATAACTTTTGTATTTTTACGTCATTTAGCGTTTATTTATTGGTTTTAATTAATTTTGCGTCAATTTGGACGGTTTTTAAGAGGTTTTAAAAAATTCCAGAAATCCAAGATGGCGATCCAAGATGGCGGCCGTATAACTAATTACCTAATATCTACGTCATATGACGTCATCGTTCCATTGTGCGGACCGCAAAGGAGACAGTTTTTGTACGTACTATTACTAACATGTTGGGTAATAACGACTTTAACTCTCCGCTAAAAACAGAAAAAAATCCTGCACGGCTAAAGTGTTTACCGAGCTGACGGCTGTGTAGCCGCGCGAAAAATAAAGCCTCAAAGATCCGGTATCGCGAGGTCACGGATTCGAACCCCGTTGAAGTCCTGAATTTTTTTCAGGCTTCTTTTCGTAATTGCTTAAATTGCGTTCACAACTGCGAGGATCATTCTTCATTTGATTTCATTTCCGCAGTTCAAATATGATTTATTTCATATATATCATTTCACACTCACTCCTTTCACGGGAAAATATGAAAATACAATTGACCTGCTCCCAACGTCAGTGGCTTCATAGCTCAGTTGGTAGAGCATTGCACCGGTATCGCGAGGTCACGGGTTCGAACCCCGTTGAAGTCCTGAATTTTTTTAAGGCTTCTTTTCGCAATTGCTTAAATTGCGTTCAAAACTTCATTTGATTTCATTTCCGCAGTTCATGTATGATTTATTTCATATATAACATTTCACACTCACTCCTTTCACGGGAACATATGAACCTACAATTGACCTGCTCCCAACGTCAGTGGCTTCATAGCTCAGTTGGTAGAGCATCGCACCGGTATCGCGAGGTCACGGGTTCGAACCCCGTTGAAGTCCTGAATTTTTTTCAGGCTTCTTTTCGCAATTGCTTAAAGAGCATATGACACGAAATTTTTTTCTTCGGTTTCTTGTAGTTCAATATGTATAAAAAACGATTTCACGCTTTTACAGTGCTTGAGTTTTCTAAAAAGCCTTTTTTTCGCCTTCAAAATACGCGCTTTTCAGCCTAAAAAGTGTCCCGGAGACTGGGATGTAGTTTAGCCCACGCGACGCAATTATGACGTCAGTACGGGTACATCGGCCATGTGAGTTCTATAACAAATGTTGACCTCAAATCCTCAATGTAGAGCGATTTGAAGGATTCGTCGACGTAGGAATTGACTGAAGGCTACATGGAAGAAGAAGAGAAACCAGGAGAAGAAGTGTAGGTTGTTATTGGCGAGATCGAACGAATAATACGAAGAAGAACCGGTCGCTTACTCTGAGTGTTCATGTAAACAGTGTTGGAAAACCTTTGCAGGCACCCTCGAGGTTTTTGTTTTCAAAAGAATACCACTACTACTCGCTTTTGATTGCTCAGTCGAAACAATATGCTAAATTCCGAACTGAGAAACACAACAGTCTTGTTTTCGTGGCTCAGGGATAAAAATGGAAAGCCACATCGGCAATGAGGAACGAGTGAATATGGGTGAGTAACACTAACAACAAAAATGAATACAGATCTCTAAAACACTGTTACATTTCAACCATTAGCTAGAAATACATTTGTATTTTATGAAACAAATTAACCCATTACTCTGTACTAAAATATAAGCTTTGTCTTAAATTTGCATTTCACATGGTTTTCCTTTTCTTATTTTGTTGTTTTCGGTACTTGGGGATAGTTTAAAAAAAAAAAGTGCTATAAAGCTGGATCTCTCTCTCTCTCTCTTATATCACTATTTTCCCTAAGTAAATTCCCCGTTGTTGTTGAAAAAAATAATTATTATTTTAGCCGTGTTCCACATAATATTCCCTGCATAAGGCCTGGGGCTTACATGCCACCAACAATAATTTGAACATGTAGACACAAAGGTGGCAAATAATAGTTATATACCAATTATTATTTATTGTGCTAACCTTATCCAGCTTATTAAATGTTGAAACAAAGAGTTGTTTTGATTGAGGAAATTTGTATGATTGAAACTCTGACTTATTTGTGCTATTAGCCTTATTTTCATCTTGTCTGTTGGAAATGAAGATTTCTCAGAGCAGCTTGTAACATGGTTGTTTTCGAATACTTGGGCTGGGACAAAACTAGACCCATACCATCATACCATCTTGTATACAGTGTACATGTATATGCCACTGACCATTATAATAATTCAATTTTAAGATTGAAAGCCACTCATCGCATGGCCTGGGTATTCCACTGCACAAGCAAGAGAACAGCATGGCCTTTACACCAGGCTGAAATGAAAGTTTTGCTTGATATGTACATGTAAATGACAATAAATAAATAAAAATCATCTTTTTATCACCCAGATACTTCTTATTTCATCAGAATAAAAAACAAAAACACTTGACCTTTGGGGGACAGGGAAGTAAACCATTATGATATGAGGACATTTCACAAAACAGATGAGAAATACAGATTAGTGTTTTCTTCTATGGGACACTGCTCGAAGACTGTGCAAGCATGATATCTAAGGTTTATTTCCTGGGGAAAGGGGTTTGGTACTACCAAGGGCGTTTGAATAAAAAATGACCCGTCAGGAGTTATTCTGATACCTTTTAGGGTTTTAAGCCAGAAAATATGCTGACAGGAAATATGCTTAGGGGTAAAACATGATGTGAGCCAAACTCACAAAACAGGTCTCTAGTACCTTTTAGGGGTTCCCTTCAAAATTTCTAATGACCACTACTGTCGATTTTATGTGGGAGCCCCCCACCCTATAGGGTATATGTCTGGCCAATTCTTAGTTAGAATCCATGGGTACTCCTGACCATCATGCATTACAAGATATATAGGTTACGGTAAGTGTGGCCTCAGCGGTTATGGAGTTTGAGCATCATCTTTAGCTTTGCAATGTGGTGTCATGAGTATTGTGAGAATGTGTGGAGTAATTGGCATGAAAAATGGAAACCTTTTAGGGTTAATGGTCCCCAAGTAAGTATAAGACAAACTCATATAGCTATTTGTCCATTTAAAGCACCCTGTAATCTTTTCTTAATATCCTTTTGTGCTATTGGTGTACTTGCAACACTGTGACTGCTGTTGTGGACACAAAACCATTAACCAAAATACTCTGAAAACCATTTTGAAGGATAATATAAAGATGCACACTCAAGATTTATACTTGTTAGTACTTTTAACACTATAGAGATTAGGACCTACAGTGTACTCCTTTGCAGCTGTAGACAACTAAATTGGACACAACTATTATAAAAAATATACAGATTTAGGCAAGGTACAAAGTAGTATAGGACTTGGCGGTACCAGATCAGTTTTGCAAAACTTATCTGATGCCAAGCCAAGTCTATACTACTGCCAGCCGATGGAAATATTAAATGGAAAAATCAAATGGTAAAATTAAATTGAAATATTAAATGGAACAATCATATGGAAAATCATATGGAACAATCAAATGGTAAAATCAAATGAAACTATATGTTAATAAAAACAAAGTGCGTTTATTCCATTGCGTGATTTCCTTTGCGTGACACAATTCTCGGAAACACAGGAAGTCAATGATATCATTGTCTAAGAATTTTCCGCTTATGAACAGGAAATGAGTCATCACTAATAGCTATTGTTTCAGATCACGAGATGGTCGTATGATTTACCTCATCCAATCAGATGCTTTCATTTTTTATGTATTTTCATGTATTTGTTCATAAACTTTCGTTTGTACATGTACTTCTGTTTGTATGTGAAAATACATACATAATTTTTGGGTGTACAAGTTGATTTTCAGCAACAATGCCACACTCTATCAAAAATAACATCTACGCAATGGAACAAAGATAGTTTCCCACGCGTGGGAATATTTATTGTGAGGAAATGACATCGTTCAGTAGCAATAAATTCGCGTTAGCCGATTTTTACATGTTCGCTATTTTTGTTTTCTCGCTTATAGCTATTGTTTTAAAAATATAATCTCATATAATAGTATAGAATGAATTATTGTAATTTGGATATTCACGATTATATGATGAGTATTGGTGAGTTGACCTGTCCCTTTTGTGATGAGCAATTGGCAGAAGTTGACAGAAGTGTGAGAGTGGTCAAGTCATGCTGTAGTGAACAAGATATAAATAGTATAGATGGTATGAGCGTCTGTCTAAATTGCGGTTCCGTCCATGGTTATGAATTAGTTAATTCATATGTTGACTTTCATGAAAATTTATATAGAATAAGAAAAAAGAGTGTATATGTAAGAAAATATCATATCGAAAATACAATCAATAAATATATAAAAGAGATTCATTTAAGTTTTAATGACCGTAACAAAATATATAAGATTTTTGGATTAATAAACAACGTGTTACCAGAAGTAAATAAGAACCGGAAACGGATGATTAGTGTAACCTATGTTTTGAGAAGATTATTAAAAATTTTAGGATTACCTTATGATAAAATAAAAATAACTTCTTCTAAAAAGACATTAAAATTTCATGAACAATGGTGGGATGATGTTTATAAATTAATAAAGAATGATGTCAACAAAATTATTAAAAGGTGACCTGTTGCATGATTCTCAGAAAAATAGGCAGTCATACGTCATGTGAAGGGTTTTTACCTTTGAATGAATTATAAAATAAAATTTACTCGAATTTTTTATCATACTGTTTCTCGAATTTATCAGCAAGAGGACAAAGATCGATGATTATTTCATCTAACTGTCTCATTTCATTGATGAAAACAGTGTGGTTGAATTGATTTCCTCTTAAAAAAGACCGTAGATCAACTAACACTTTTTCATAAGTCATATAAGAAAATTTAGACATTTCAATTTTTCTCTTATAGTCCTTGATTTCAGATATTGTCTTAAGCAATAAACCAGCTCCAGAAATAGAAGCTAGTATAGCAGGATTTAATGTGATACTACCAGCTACTGTACCAATAACTACTAAGCCTGTTGAAGTAACATTTACAATTAAATTCAATCTCTTAAAATATTTGAAAGCCTTTTTATAACACCAAAAGCGTTTGTGGTAATATCTATATAACGCTTTGATTTCAGATAATTTTTCTTTGCTTATACACTTATCGATATGATTAAATTGAAAGATATCTGTTTTAGTCATTCTATTCTATATATTATTAGTACATATTATATTTTAGGATTTGAAATAAGACAATATAATACACCACTTATTTGGCCCATTATTGGAGATCTTTTTACTTTCTTTGGCATTGAAAGGAAGCAATATGTGTATCCAGGCCCCATTTCATAGTCATTATAAAATCTTCCAAATGCATCATGAAAAATAGCATGTTTAATTAAAAATTGGTAATTGGTATTTAGAGTACAAGAACCTGGTCCTATTAATCCAATGTCAGGGTGTTTTTCTAATATTTGGTTAAATAATATTGGCTTATTCAAATAGTTAACGTACAAAAATTGATATATTAAAGCCGATTTTAATATTTCATCTTTAGTATTAGGATGTAGGTTTTTTTGGGTTGTGAAAAATTTATTACAAAAATTAATTGACTGTGCAAGAATTGACATTTATATATATCAATATATTAGATAATTATATATTAAAACTCTTCAAAAAGTACACTGATATGGCAATTATAAGGTGCATATGTAATATGATCAATTGATAGTAATTTGATTCGTACAACTGTATCTTCATTGAAATTGATAACTGATGTTGATATATTGAAAGTGTATAAAATTTTATTTGATGTTTTATTCCAATTTTGGGGTCCAAATGAATAGTTACCGATTAATATAACCATTTTTTTGTATCCTTCAGGCGGTTTATCGTCCAATATTATCAACCATAATTTTACTATTTTCAAATTAGTTAACGCAATAAATGATGATGAACCGTTGAATATGATATCATTAGTGTTCTTATTTTTCATATAATTGCCTAAAAATATGAATTTTTGTTTCTTTATAGGTAAACCAATTATGTTTCTACCATTTAAATCAATATCAGTCTCCATAACCATTTTTCCATTTTCAATTACAAAAACAGTATCAAATACATCTGGATCGACACTCGAAACATGTCCTTGAACACCATAAACGATTAGATGTGCTTTATTTGTATTTCCTTTTGTTATACTGCCATGAAGATCTATCATTATATATTCTGGAGGACTGACCTGCCATTTATGCAGGTGAACAATGCTTTTCGTATATCCTTCAGTGTTAAATATTTTTGTTGTTTGCTGCCCAATATTAATGACTGTTGATACAACACTGACAGTTGTTGAACTAATATAAGCTTTATCTGGAACGAAAAACTCAATCACCATAGTGTACTCACCTTGAGAAAGATTTAGTGCATTAAAACCTATCCTTGACGCGAAGTCATCGTTATTGTCTGTCGTAAGAGTTATATCATAGGCTTTCTTGTTAATTTTGTGTGGACTGGATACAAAATCGATAATACCATTAACAACAATATTACTCTCCGACGAGCTCTGATTAACATCTTCCATCATGTATCTAAAAACATCTTTTTTAGCTGTAGAGGTATTTATATGTGACTTGTTTACATAACTCTTATAATCATCCGTTATTCGTGTGTACAAGTTTGTATTAGAATCATTGAGTTCGGTGTTGAAGAATGAAACATTGACGGCAGCACCATTCTCATTTGGTTCAGGAGTTGCTAGATTAACAATCTTTTTATCTCCCATGTCAAGATCGCTGGAAATAGTTTTATCAAGTTTGAGTGTTTCTAAATTATTTATTGCATTCGTATTTTGATTTATTCTTGTGTTGTTATCACCAGTTTTTGTGTCAACATATCCTTTATTTGTAGCGTGATCAATTGCTATTGGATCTTTTACATTGAAAATTGTATTATTATTCATATCAAGGCCCGTTTCCATCATCAACATCTCTTTCCTACTCAGAAAAATGTTCTTAATATCATTATATGAAACTAAATTATTGTAATTGGCGGCTAATTCTAAGTATGTCTGTTGTTTTGATTTCACAATGTTGAAAAGTTCTTTCAGATCAATATTTTTAGTAACTTCATGAGTATGTGAAGGAACATCAGGATGATATTTTTTTAAAGTTACCATGTTTACACTACTTAAATCATTGGATTCATCTGTTTCTAAATTTATGATTTTCTTATTCTTCGCATCGTATTGTTGACCATCATAATTTAAAAAATGTGTCTTCCCATGATAAAAAGGAAAAGCATCGTTATCGCCAGCTGCTTGAACGTTCAATAAAGAATGATAATTAGCATCTAAGTGATCATTTAATACTATTCTTTCATTTTTCATATATGCATCGGTAATGTGAGCTTTCTCATCAACCTTATTCTTGAGAGTTATCATGTTAACAGCTGATAAATCGTTATTTTCATCAGTGTCCATGTTCGTGATTAATTTTCTATCCATATTTATCTCACCGGGTAAAATTAGTTTATGTCCCCTCAAATCAAGATCTCCAGTCATATGAGATGATCCGTCAACCTGAAGAGAATCAGCCCTCAGTTGAATCAGTTTGTTTTCCAAACTTGTTCCAAGCGTGTCAACCTGATGCTTTGTGATAACGTCGTTATTGTTAATAGCTTCTGCAACATTTGTTAATCTTTTATTTTGAATATCATAATTTCCGTCATCTGTCAATACAAACCCGACACCAGGTAATCCCCGTTGAGATTGATTATTAAATGTTGATTCAGGTAAACGTCCGTTTGAGTAACTCATTTATATAATAACATTATATTACTTTGATTATATTTTTTCATTAAAATTTTTGGTTGTGAATTTCCTTGGTTTGTCTATACATAAAAATGAAAATGGTTCTTTAGTTGCTTTATCATATAATTCTTTTGGAATACTATTTTCACGGCAAATTAGACTCCTCTCATTTGCACTTGGGAATTCGTAAATAGAGAAATGTGAACAGTTCAATCTTATGTCTTTTGGTGTCTTATAGTAGCTTTGACTCAGATAAATCACACTGCAATTTTTATGTCTCCCACGTATAAAATAGTCGACTAATGGTTTTTGATTTTTTTCACATACAAAATCGTCAAAAATAACCAATTTCTGACTTTCACTATCAAGATCATTTACAGGAATAATCTCGTTATTACTTGCTTCAATAACATTATAACCAGCTTCATCACTTATTGGCTGGAATATATCCATAAGATTCTGATACTTGGACTGCTCTAAGTTTTTTGCATACAGGTATATTTTATCAAAGTACAATAAATTGTAAATCATATGCATAAGTGTATTTGTTTTTCCCGAACCACTTGGGCCGCAAACCAACATCCTAAATGATTGATCTGGCATGAAATCATATAACTGTCTAAAGTTCGAGACCATATCGTCTTCAATATCGTAATTTGGTATTATCATTATATAATATGGGTATATTATTTCAATACAACATGGTGTGTAACACGGTGTGTAACACGGTGTATAACACGGTGTATAACACGGTGTTAAACGTTGTTTTTTATATATGATTTCCAAATTTTATGTAACCTAATAATATAATAAAAATGAGTTTACTTAAATGGAAAGAACTTGCAAAGAGTAAATCTCTATTAGGTAATAAGATTAATCTTGTACATGATGCAATCACAAAACATAATCTTAGTCATAAGATAAGTCAAGAGTCATTGGCTAAGGTATTCAAACCTGTGACTAGTAAATTAGATGATGTTATCGACAGTAATGTAGATTTAAGGGTACCCATAAGAAAGAAAAGAGCACCTAAAAAAGCTGATCAAGGTATTGATTATATGCCTGAAGTTGACCCTTTCGAAGACATGCAAGTTGATGATTTATTTGGTGATTATGTCCCACCAAATCAAAATAAACAAATTGTACCTAAACCACCTACTTATGAAGAATCTTTACAAGATCTTATGGAAGGAAATAAGAATATTTATGTTGATCCTCAGTACTTTGGTGATGAACCTGATGAATTACCACCAGAATATGATGACGACGATGAGATCGATTATGGATTAGATAATGAAGATATAAGTAATGAGATTTTGAATGATATTGGTATTACGGATTATGAAAATGTGGAAATGAGGTTAAATCAACCAGAAATGACACATAAAAAGACTAAGGCCTATCTTAATAAGATTATAAATGATGCAAAATCAAAAAGGAGTCAATTAAGTGGTTATAAGTCACATGTTACAAAACAGTTCAAAAGTGGGGCTATATCAGAAGCTGAGAGACAAATGCGAAACAAAAGAATAGACAATGCAAGAGTTACTTTAAATGAATACATAAAACATTATAATACTAAATTGGAAACAATAAAAGGTTCTGGAATCCAGAGTCGGGGAAAAAAACAGAGAGGTGGAAATATTATGTTTTTTAATGATGTAAAGCAGCTTTTAAAAAAATTGGAATTGATTATTGGTGAAAGATTGGCAGGTAATACCAGCACTGAGATGCGAAATATGGGAGTAACTATATTGGACACATTATTGAAAATATCGAAAATCAATAGATCACAATATAATAAAATGTACAATAAGTACTTCAAAATATAATTAATATAACTTTATTATATATGGAACGAGAGATAGTATTATCCTCCTACAGTGTGAAGTCCCAATTAAATAATAAACCTGAAGATTTCACAACAAAATTTACTAAACCAATGATATTGGATAGTAATTCTCAATATGTTATCGGTCTTAACAGAATTATCAATATGAGTTTCACATGGTTCAATGTTAACGCAGGATACAACAATCAATTAATAAAATATAGCTCTAATAATGGTACAACTTATCACAACATACAATTTTCATCAGGAGTATGGAATTATACTGATTTCGATGAATATATGAAAGATATAACAAAGAACGGTGATGAATATCCAATCACTCTTGAATTTGATCAGACAACATTTAGGGTTACGATTACATTAGCTCAGAATTATCAGCTTGATTTAACGCATTCCAATTTTAATGATCTAATCGGGTTTGATAAGACAGTATTGACAAGTGGAACAAATATTGGTCCTAGAGTACCAAATCTAAGTCAAGACACCGATATTTTGAATATCCATTGTGACCTAATTAATGATTCACTTGTCGACGGTCAAGATACAGACATCATTTATAGCTTCTCTACCAGTGTACTCCAACCTAGTTATAGCTTCACTTTAGAACCTAAACGGGTTACATATAACCCAGTTAATAAAAATACTATCAGTAGTATCCGAATATACATCACAGATGGAAAAAGAAGATTAGTTAACTTGAATGGCGCAGATACAGCTTTCTCACTGATTCTGAAAAGTATAGAATAATATAACATAATAGTATAATGAAACCGTATGAATTCAAAAGATTTTACCATCCAAAACTTGGTAAATTTGTATACAGACACAAAAGATCGGGAATTATCGTTGATAATATTTTCAAACCGTTGAAGAGTGTTGCATCATCTGTTTTCAAGAAATTTGCTAAGCCAATAGCAAAGAAGGCGTTAGAATCGGGGATATCCCATGCAGGTGAGCGACTGGGTAAGGCGGTATCTCAAAAATCTGGTGATTTGATAATGAAAAGATTGACAAATTTGAGAAAAGGAGCTACAAGACAAACAGCAATTGTTCCATCCTCACCCATTAAACAGCTGCAGCAACATTATCAGCCAAAACTAGATCAAGAAAGTACTGATATGATACTGAATAGACTCATTTCTGGAGATGGTTTGAGGAGAAGACGTAGAGTTAGATTTGTATAGAATCAATGAATATATTTTTTAATTGTTAAAATTATATAACATAATAATATATGTCTTTTAGAACAGATAATTTTCTTCAAAGAAATGAGTTGGTGCGATTCCAACTCGATGATGTAATCCGAGCTCCAGGCAACGGTCAACATCAGGTCAAAAATGGTTACAAGTTCACAATCAACGATCGGTCATCATTCTACGATTGGCATAATGCCTATATTGAAGTCCAATTCCAAGTACAGAAATTAGCAGATGGATCGGGATATGCTGCTGCTGACAGAATCACAGTCATTAATGGAGCGCATTCCTTAATTGACCACATAATGATTAAATCTGCAGGAAAAATAGTTTATGACACTGACAATCTCCATAAAGTCACTTTTGTTAAAAACCTGCTAGAGTATTCTGATGATTATAGCAGATCAGTCGCTAAAAACAGTTTATGGTATTTGGACACGAATGCTACAACAGCTGCGAATAACACAGGATTTGAAGCTCGCCGGTTGCAAACTCAAGCACTTCGAGACAATGGGACTGGTGGTGCTAAAAACATCAATGTGATTATACCATTGAACAGGTTCTCATTTTTTGAAGAACTTGAAGATAAGATGCTTGTACCAATGCAATTACAATTCAACATTGAGCTACAAAACGATGGTGAACTAATTCACATGGCTAATGGAACTGATGCTGGAAGAATTGTTGTTAATAGGTTTTTGCTCTGGGTGCCAAAACTAACCCCAAAGGATTCATTGTATGACAATTTCGTTAGTTCATTTCTTAAAGAAACTCAGTGGAAATATTTAAGGGAAATGTACGAAGCATCAGCTCCTACACAATCATCAGGATTTTTCCAGATTTCAAGCAGCATTGACAATGTCAAACACATTTTTGTTTACTTGAAAAGAACAAACCCGCCTAATGATGCGGTTGAAGAGGACAGTCCTTATCTAATGGACACTTTTAAACTTAATGCTGCTGATAATAACTCTTCCCTTTTAAACTGTAGACTAGAGTCTTTTATCCAGAAACAGAGTATGATACAGAATCAAAAGTGAGAATCTTTAACGATTTGATGTCATATGCTATGCGGAAAAATGACTATAACAGCGGAACTCAGCTGAACTTAGCAAACTATAGTTCTCTGTATGGGTTGATTTACTTTAATCTTACGTATCAAACTGAAAAAATAACAAGAGATCCGAAACAGCTAATCTTCAGGTATAGACTAAGCCAGAATGCAGCTGCAAACTTCAATGTTCATGCTGTAGTCCTATATGAAGAATCTGTTGTCATTGACAAGGTGGGTAATGAATTGGTTATAGTGTAAAAAAAGTGATAAATTGCTAATAAAAATAAATATCCTTATTTCATATATGTTTTATAACTGGAAAAATTATATAACATATATTATATACAGCAAATGACTCAGCTTTTTGAAATCAAAGTAAATTTGTCTGACAATCAAAAGAAGAATCTTGGCAATGCTTTCAAAAAAAGGGAAACTATTGTTCTCAGACTATCAAATGAATCTCTGAATGGAAATGATATTCTATATGTACCAGCAATGGTAAAGAAGAGATTGGAGAAGAATCGCATGATGAATAAAGGTATGGATATCAAACTTGTCAAAAGTAATATCAGAAAACAGGTTGGAGGTAGTCTACTAACTTCTATCTTGAGTATTGGAAAGACACTAGCACCAACTATAGGTAAAACCCTTGGGCTATCAGCTCTTGCTGGATTGGCATCAGAAGGTGCTTCTCAGATTGTGAAATCAATCTCTGGCAAAGGCGTACAGTCGGGTGGTTTTCTCGTACCACAAGACAAAATTAATAAGCTGATAGAATATAAACATCTTTTATCGACGAAACAAAAACAGGATATATTGAATGCCCTTCAATCAGGTTCAGGTGTTCATGTGAAACCAACAAAAACACAATCAGGTGGATTTTTAAGCCCGTTGGCAAGCATCGGTGTTCCACTCCTTCTAAATGCTTTGACTGGTAAAACTGGTAGTGGGGCTCCACGAATGGGAATTAGTAAAAAAAAAGGGGGTAAGGGAGCTCCGAGGATTGGAGTATATAGACCACCTCCATTTATAGGTTCATGGGATAATCCAATTGGTATGGGTATTAAAAAAAAAACCACCAAAAAAAACAAGTCGGGAGAAGGCATACTATTAGGGGAAAACAGCCCATTCAATGGCATACCACTACTAGGGGCAATACTGTAAAACCAAAATTCCATAAAGATATCCCGTTAAGTAATCATGATCTAATAAAATGGTGTAGATATTTGAACATCCCAATCAAAGATGTTCTATCGAGGGATGAGAAAGTTCCACATAAGCATAAACAGGCGTTATTCATATACAATCTTGAACCCTCATATATGAGTGGAAGCCATTGGGTGGCCACATATGTCAAAGACAACGTGATAAATTATTTTGATAGTTTCGGTATGCCTCCATTTCAAGAGATCGTAAATCATACAAAAAGAAAGAATTTGATTCTGTTACATCAAAACAACCAAATCCAGAACATAAAAACGACTACATGTGGTTACTTCTGTTTATACTTTCTGAATGAAATGAATAAAGGAAATTCATATTATAATTTATTGCAAGTATTTGACATATATGATACAATGAAGAATGAGAGATTCCTCGAACATTATTTTAGAAATATCTAACTTATATATATAATGGTAAAATCATATTGTGTTAGACAGAATAAAGTCACTGAATGTGTTCCAGGAAGCGAACGAATGTGAAAACTAAAAATGGTCGAACTATGTTGAAATGCACTTGCGCTGAATGTGGTATAACAAAAACCAAATTTATAAAACAAAAACAGGGAAACTAATTGAGCCCTCACAAGATGGGGGCTTTTTAAATATAGAAGGTAGTCACAGTCTTGGTGAAATAGCAGCTAAAAGCGCTTTAAAAGGTTTGTATAATTTAGGTAGAATCGGAGCATCAAAGGCAATTAAATCTGGTTATGCTAAACAAAAAATAAAAGGAATGGCTGATAAATATTTGGATCAAGCCTTAGATAGTTTAACTTCAGATATTAGTAAGAAACTAGATCCATTGCATAAAGGTAGTGGGATTGATATTCATAAGGCCATTGGGAAGCTTCCGAAACCAAAAGGCGGTTGGACATTACCCGGCCATAAATATACTGGCCCATATAATGATTTAAAGAGTCAAGTGAAATATGACCCAACAACTGGCCAAATATTAGAAATATATGACCAACCTACAGGAAGAACTGATGAAATAGCAATGCAACATGATGTCGATTATTCAGTCTGCAAGGATGATAGGAAATGTAAAAATAAGGCAGACCGAAAAATGGTTCAAGCTTTAGACAACGTACCGTACAATGAAAGACAATGGGGGCATTGGTTGGCTAGAAACACGATTGATGTAAAACAAAAACTTGGATTAGGTGTTAAAAGGAAGTCAAAAAACGTAAAAAGGAGTTGAGTAATGATTGGGCTGAACTCCTTGCAAATGAACTACATAAGCCAATCAAACGAAAATTTAAAACAAGAAGAGTTATTGTTAATGGAATAGATGATATTTGGAGCGCTGACCTTGTAGAAATGCAGAAGTTTTCAAAATGGAATAAAGGATATAGATATTTATTAAATATCATTGATGTGTTTTCGAAATTTGCTTGGAGCATTCCCATTAAAAATAAAACAGGTATTACAATCACTGAATCATTTGATGATGTTATTAAAAAATCCAAACGGAAACCTAAATTTATTTGGGTAGACCAAGGATCTGAATTCTATAATAAAACTTTCAAAGACTGGCTAAAGAAAAATAATATTGAGATGTATTCTACTTTCAATGAAGGTAAAGCTGTTGTTATTGAGAGATTTAACAGAACATTAAAATCTAAAATGTGGAAACAATTTACAGCTCAAAATACAACACAATATTTAGACATGTTACCAAAACTATTAAATGAATACAACAGTACAAAGCATTCAAGCATTGAAATGAAACCTATTGAAGCATCTATGAAAAAGAATGAAGGAACTGTTTATTTCAATCTATATGATATGGAACTATTATCATATAAACCAAAATTTAAAGTTGGTGATAAGGTTAGAATTTCAAAGTATAAACGGAATGTGTTCGACAAGGGTTATACACCAAACTGGACTGAAGAAGTGTTTACAGTCGATAAGATACAATACACTAATCCTATAACTTACAAATTAAAAGATCTCAACGATGAAGACATACAAGGGAGTTTTTATGAACCTGAACTATTAAAAGCCAAGCAGGATGTTTTCCGTATTGATAAAGTAATTCGGAGGGATTATAAAAAGAAACAAGCTTTGGTGAAGTGGAAAGGATATAGTAATGATTTTAACAGCTGGATGCCGTTAAAAGATGTCAAAAATATATAATGTTTATATATATCATGAGCGGCATTGAGAAATATATCAAAAAAATAAATTTTCAAATTCAGGAATGTGAAGATGAAATAGACAATCTTCATGATAAAATATATGATAATGAGCGTAGATTGGATCTGTTACAATATAAAAAGAAATTATTGAAACTTTATCATAAAAAAATACATGAAATTGATGAAGATATAACATTGAAAGAGTTATTGAATATTATCTGCAATGAGATAGAAAACAATAGATACGATGATGAATGTAATGTGTTGAAACAAACCAAAGTTGATAATATTAAATATCTCAAACAAGAAAATAGTATATCTAGCACAACAAAAACAAGCAGCAACGCGGATTTGGAAAGATGTAGAAATATTCATCTGATCCAGGGCACATGGGTTTAAAAAATACAATCAGTAACATTAGAACACTAATCAGGGATTTAAAGGGATATACAAAATTGTTTTAAAGAGATGTTACTATTTACAAGTATCCCAGAAATTTCTGAGATATTTATATCTTTGCATTCGCTATTCATTGGTAGCCAAAAATATTAATGTTTCTGGCTATATTTAAACGCATCAATGCAAACTATTTAAAAGAATATCTATAGTATTATATAGAAATGGAAAAAGAAGTAATAAAAAGAGGTAGAGGACGACCGCCTATATACCACACCCAAGAAGCCAAAAAAGA
Source organism: Dendrophyllia cribrosa (assembly GCA_024195265.1). Taxonomy (NCBI): domain Eukaryota; kingdom Metazoa; phylum Cnidaria; class Anthozoa; order Scleractinia; family Dendrophylliidae; genus Dendrophyllia; species Dendrophyllia cribrosa. The sequence continues at coordinate 2,385,918 of JAJLRJ010000012.1, read as the reverse complement.
AGCTATTAAAAGATCCAAAACTCGTTATATGTTAAATAAAGAGTGGTATTGTCGTGTATGCAATAACAATATCAACTACTCGCTTGCTGGAAAATTCTGTCATTTGAAAACAAATAAACATATGGATAATATTAATAGGAGAATCCATAATTTGATCATTGAAACACACCATGAAAACTAAGAAACATATAGTTTAATGGATCCATGATTGGATCACTTAAATTCTCAACCATACTTAAACGCACCAACTGAATACATATAAAGAATTATCTATACTATAGTATATAAAATGAACAAGATCGATCTTGAGAAACTTAGTAAATCAGAACTAATCAAATTGCTTTTAAAGCAACAGAAGAAAAAGCCTGAAATTATCATCGTAGATGATACCAAACCAGTTCCAACACCAAGGAGGCCTATTCCAACACCTCGCAAGAGTGTAAAACCAAACCAATCACCAAGACAAACAGTAAAAGAATTGGTTGACTATTTTGAGAGGAAAAGATTACCACCCCCACCTTCTGAATGGTTAGAAGAAATAGAACAATTAAAAAAGACACCAATTCCTACACCAAGGACTAAAAAAACAGTTAAACCTGTACCAGCTCCAAGGACTAAGATAGAGCAAACAAACAAAGCTCTAAAAGGTTATACTAAATCCTTCGAAATTACATTAAAGAATAATAAAGACCCTTTAACACAATTACAACAAACAAGAAAAGGTATTGAAAACCATTTTAAAACCCTACTAAGTGATACAAAAGGAATTAAATTTGTTGAAACACTAAAGGTCACATTTGAGAAACTAGCTGGTGATGAAATAGTGCCTAAGACTGCATATTTTAACAGTGTGGCTCAGACGATTATTAACCACATAGAAATCGCTGAAGCGTTACAATTGTCTAAACAACAGATATTAAATAGTGTAGCTCAATGGATTTCTGAGGGTTCTGGATGGACAATAAGATCTATTGACAACCACTATATTAATATTGTTAAATACGAACCATTAAAGGGATCATCTTACATTCAATTACCTTCAGAACTAAGAAATAGTGCTAAGGGATTGATAAACATGAAAAATAAAGACAATGAGTGTTTTAGATGGTGTCATATAAGGTACTTGAACCCTCAAGACAAATATCCACAGATAATCAAAAAAGTCGACAAAGATTTTATTGAAAAATTAGATTACTCTGGAATTCAATTCCCAGTGACTGTCAAACTGTATAATAAAATAGAAAAACAAAATGAAATCAATATCAATGTATTCGGTTATGAGGAAAAGCAACCATATCCTATCTATGTATCCAAAGAAAAGTACGAAGATCATATGAACTTGTTATTGATCACAGAAAACGAAAACAAACATTATGTATTAATAAAAGACTTCAATAAATTCATGTACAATCAGACGAAACACGAACACAGAAAACATTTTTGCATGCATTGTCTACAATGCTTCAGTTCTGAAACAATCCTTAATAATCATAAAGAAAACTGTATTGTAATTAATGGTAAACAAGCTGTAAAAATGCCTGAAAAAGATAATAACATATTAAAATTTAACAATTATCATAAACAGTTAGCTGTTCCATTTGTAATCTATGCTGATTTTGAGGCTATTACAGAAAAAGTACAAGGATGTCAACCAAACAATGATAAATCATATACTGAATCATATCAAAAACATAAAGACTGTGGATATGGATACAAAGTTGTCTGTTGCTATGATGATAAATACAGTAAACCAGTTCAGGTCTATAGAGGCGAAAGAGCTGTATACAAATTCATGGAAGCTATGCTGGAGGAAGTTAAATATTGTAAGAAGGTTATGAAAAAAGAATTCAATAAACCATTAAGAATGACCAAAGACGATGAAGAAGAATTCCAAAAAGCTGATAAATGCCACATATGCGAGAAAGAATATAACAAAACCGATCTAAGAGTAAGAGATCACTGTCATATCACTGGTCAGTACAGAGGATCCGCTCATCAAGATTGTAATTTAAAACTCAGAATAAAACCAGAAGAAATTAAAATACCTGTGATATTCCATAATCTCCGTGGGTATGACTCTCATTTCATCATGCAAGAGATCGGTGAAATAGTCAAGAAGCATACATATACAAATAAAAAAGGTGAAAAATGTCAAATGAATATCAATGCAATTCCGAATAATATGGAAAAGTATATGGCTTTCATGTTGGGTAATCACTTAACCTTTCTCGATAGTTTCCAATTCATGAGCTCTGGTTTGGAAAAACTAGTGAGTAATCTACCAAGAAAATCATTAAAATATACCTCTCAAAAATTCAAAGGTAAAAAGCTTGATCTGATGGCTAGAAAAGGAGTATACCCTTACGACTACATGGACAGTTATAATAAATTCGATGAAAAGCTACCACCGAAAGAAGAATTTTACAGCATATTAAATGATGAACATATATCAGACGAAGACTATAAACATGCTCAAAATGTGTGGAATACATTCTCTCTTAAAAATATGGGAGAATACCATAACTTATATCTTAAATCTGACATCCTTCTATTAGCGGATGTATTTGAAAACTTTCGAAAGACCTGCCTGCAATACTACAAACTTGACCCCTGTCACTATTTCACAAGTCCGGGTCTTAGTTGGGATGCTATGCTAAAAATGACTGATATCAAATTGGAACTGATGACTGATATTGACATGTTTCAATTCATTGAAAAGGGTATGAGAGGTGGTATTTCTTATATAGCTAATCGATATGGAAAATCAAATAACAAGTACATGAAAACATATGATGAGAAGGCGCCCTCAAAGTATATCATGTATCTTGATGCCAACAATCTGTATGGTTGGGCAATGAGTCAATACCTTCCAACTGGAGGTTTTAGATGGATAACAGAAAAACAAATTGATAAGATAGACTTAGCTAAGTACAAAGAAGATGGAAGCAAAGGTTTAATACTAGAAGTTGACTTGAAATATCCTAAAGAACTACACAACCTCCATAATGACTACCCGCTAGGACCGGAAAAAGTCAAAGTAACTACAAACATGTTATCAGAATATTGTAAAAAAATAGCAGAAAAATATAATATATCAACTGGTTTAGTTCATAAATTGATACCAACATTAAGCAACAAAGAAAAATATGTTCTACACTATAGAAACCTTCAATTATATACAGATCTTGGATTGAAAATAACTAAAGTCCACCGAGTGCTTGAATTTGATCAGTCCGCATGGTTGAAGCAATATATTGATTTCAACACTCAGAAAAGAACTAATGCTAAAAATTCTTTTGAGAAAGACTTCTTCAAACTAATGAACAATTCAGTCTTCGGAAAAACAATGGAAAATATCAGAAAACGAGTAGATGTGAGACTAGTTACTGATGAGAAAAAACTATTAAAAATGGCTGCTAAACCAACATATGTGAGCAGTAAGATATTCAATGAAAACCTAGTAGCTGTTCATAAGATTAAGGAAACACTTATCCTAAACAGGCCGGCATATATTAGTATGTGCATCTTAGATCTAAGCAAGACGTTAATGTATGATTTTCATTACAACTACATTAAAAAGAAGTATGGAGACAAAGCTAAGCAACTATTTACCGACACCGATAGTCTTACATATGAAATCGAAGCTGAAGATGTCTACTCAGACTTCTGGAAGGATAAAAATAGATTCGATAACAGTGATTATGCTCAAGATTCACAATATTTTGACAAGACAAATAAAAAAGTAATTGGTAAATTCAAAGATGAGGCAGCAGGTATACCAATAACCGAATTCGTCGGATTGAGATCGAAAATGTATAGTTATATAAAAGACAACCAAAAAGGAGGAAAGACTGCTAAGGGAATCAAAAAGAATATTATCAAAAATAATATCAAGCATCAAGATTATAAAGAAACGTTAATAGGAAATAAACAGATGCATCACACTATGAAAACAATAAGAAGTCAAAACCATCAATTAGGAAGTTATGAAATCAATAAAGTATCACTCAGCTGTTTCGATGACAAAAGATATATACTGGAAGATGGTATAAATTCATATGCTTATGGACATTATAAAATGAAAAAGAATTAAATCAAAAATAACTTTCCTTAATTCAATCCTGTGTAGACTTCCTGTGTTTCCGAGAATTGTGTCACGCAAAGGATTCTATTATGTGGAATCACGCAATGAAACAAACGCACCATTTGTTTTAATCAACATATAGTTTCATTTGATTTTTCTATATTTTTTAATCCAACAGATGGGAAGTAGTTAAAACTTGGCTTGGTATCAGATCAGTTTTGCAAAACTGATCTGGTACCGCCAAGTCCTTAACTACTGTACAATAATTTTAATAGGAAAGAGAATTGTTTGAAATCCCTATACTAATGGAAGTATCTTCTGAACCAGAATATTTTCTGCAGACAAATGAAGGAAATAATTCTGAAAAGCACTTGTTTAGTCTAATTAAATATGGCAGTGTATACTGTTTTGTCATACTATATTTAAGAAGGTTTTCGATTTATATAATGAGTATATAAATAAACAAGATGCATGCTCTTTGGGTTTTTTTATTATTTTTTAGTCTGAACCAGACCCAACATGATTAAACCAGATCTAGAAAGAATCCTCATTCAACACCGCACCTTCGCTAAAATTATCTCATTTCCAAGCGGGCTTCTTCGTTTGTGGATCCTGCGTGAGATAGCGATCAAAGTGTGCATGCCAAGTCGCCGCGAGTCGAGCTATAAAGAAGCAGTGTGGCATGTGGTTGCTCTCGGATTCGAAGAAGTCTGTACGATTTTGTTGGAGAAATCGAACTCAGTTTACTATACCTGTCGGATAGGAAGAAAAGTAATGCACTGTTTGGTCCGAAGTTATGAATTGCTAGAGCAAATTGTCGTTTTAGGCGCTCAAGCCAAGCATTTCTTTTCGGTCTTTCCTCTCTTTCCGCCATGTTTGTTTTTAATGTGGTGTACACGTTTTTACGTCACAGGGCATGCCACGTGACCTTTTGGCCGCGCGATGGCGGGGACACTTTTTAGGCTAAAAGCGCGTATTAAAGGCTTTTTCGAAATTTCGGACACTTTAAAAGCTTGTAGTCGTTTTTTATACATATTAAACTACAAGAAACCGAAGAAAAAAATTTCGTGTCATATGCTCTTTAAATTGCGTTCACAACTGCGAGGATGATTCATTTCCGCAGGATTTCATTTCCGCAGTTCATATATGATTTATTTCATATATATCATTTTACAGAATTCTGTCTTTCGTTTTTTGAAGGGGAAGCAAAGCAAATGTAAACGGGATGAATCGACGAAAACTCCAGCTGATATTAAGATTTATTTTGTTAATTCACGCATCAAGTTCTTGCAATGTCTGTAGAATATTGTTGAGCCAAGGACGCGTTCACCACGAGGTAGGTGTGAAAATTTAGGTTAACTACTGAGTTAAGTAAGTTGCGTTACAAGCCAGCGTATCGTGTTCGCGTCTTCACGTGCTTAGCCGGCTCAGGTTTCGCGTCCCCACGCGCTCAGCTCAGTTAGTCTCATCGACCGCTGTCGGAGTGATTTCAAAATAAATGTCTTTTATCTCGTACAATCTTCGAAAATCTTTGCTATCCAACGGTCCTATCGCCATGCCTCACAGTCCTCGCTCAACTCGCGGTAGTCTTCGACACTTCAGTTCCGATTTCGACTAGTCTTAAGCTTATGAAAGCGAGGCTATTGTTCGTGGCGCAGTGCATTCTAGCCCAAAATGTGTTCGTGGCGCAGTGAATTCTGGTAAAAAGCGATCAATTCGAGATTTTTCGTAGCTTATATTTTTTCTCATATATTTCTCTTAAATCCTGATTATGTTGCTGCTCACTCGCTGCACTCGTTCCGCAGCAAAAAATCTCGAATTGATCGCTTTTTACCAGAATTCACTGCGTCATGAACACATTTTGGGCCAGAATGCACTGCGCCACGAACAATAGCCTCGCTTGTTGCTTCAAGCTGTTGGCTGCGAGATTTGTAATATTTTTGTCCAACATGTCCCAGTCGAAATCGGAACTGAAGTGTCGAAGACTACCGCGAGTTAAGCGAGGACTGTGAGGCATGGTGATAGGACCGTTGGATAGCAAAGATTTTCGAAGATTGTAAGGAATAAAATACAAATTTATTTTGAAATCACTCCGACAGCGGTCGATGAGACTGAACTGAGCAGAGCGCGTGGGGACGCGAAACCAGAGCTGAGCGCGTGGAGACGCGAACACGATACGGCTAGCTAGTAACGCAACATACCCATTATAATCAATAATTAGCCTAAATTTTCACACCTTCTACGTGGTGAACGCGTCCTTTGCTCAACCATATTCTACAGACATGGCAAGAACTTGATGCGTGAATTACAAAACAAAATTAGTCTTATCAGTGGAGTTTTCGTCGATTCATCCCGGTTACATTTGCTTTGCATCCCCTCAAAAAACGAAAGAGAAAATCCTGTAATACCAGCGAGACGATAAAACAGTATTATTACAACAAATTTACCGCAGCAATTACTATCTTTTGGATACACTAGTAGTAGTATTAGTCAGAAACTGAAGCTAAAAAAAACAGTTTTGAAGAAAAGGGCAAAAACCCCTTATATCCACGAGAAGGGTGGGAGCAAATGATCATGATGATGATGAACGTTCCTCTAAATTGAATGACAGTTTACCCGGCGTAGTCAATCGATAAAAATCGGTACCGGTAAAAATCGATAAAAACCAAATGAATAAACGTAATTACGCCTGTCCTATCAGAACCTGTAATACACGTACATGTACGTGAGCTAAAGAATGAGTACATATGTGCTCGGCTACATTCTCATATAAAAATAAGTTATTTTTTGTTGGAACTGGCCTGAAACGTAACGTTTAACTCGCGCAATATTCAGTCCTTCAGTAAGACTACAGTCATGCTTTCTGGAGGGCCATATTTTTTTGGCACCATTTTTCCTTTCCATTTCTTTAATTTCTTCAATTTGTCTTTCCTTCTCCACCTCTTCAAGTCTTTATAACATTTCCTTTATCTTTCTTACATCTTCTGGGGGCGGGAATCTTTTGCAATGACCGACGATAGAGACGTCTATCCATTTCATTTTCACTTGTTTCTTGATTTTAATAAATAATCGCCAAAAGGCGATTATAATCGATTTTAAAGGCCAAAAATTCCCTTGTTAAAAATCGTTAACAATCGGTAAAAATCAAGCAAAATCGATAAACTAAATGAGTGTGTCATCGATTTCTACCGATTGATCGATACAATCGATCCCAATCAAATCAAATTTACCGAATTTTACCGATTTATCGATTGATAAATCGTTACCGATTTTTATCGATTGACTACGCCGGGAGTTTACAGCTTAAAACACACCGGCGTGGAACATTTTCTGGTGCACTTTACCATGACGTGACTATTTGCATGCACATAGCGCCCCCGAAAACCTGTCTAGTGTTTTTGATACATACCGGTCTTTTATTTGCTTTATCTCTGCTTTCTTGTCCTTCGCATAAGCGTTAAAATCTGCTCGAAGTTTCTGGAAGCTGCGAGAAGCATAAATTATCTGATTACAACAAATAAAATTGTTGTTACCTCGCATTTTGTTCTTCTCTAGTTTGCGGTTAATGAAAGTAAAGTAAAAATCTAAGCAAGTTTTTTTCTTTTATAAAGGAGATGTTCGAAACTACACAGTTGCTTCGAAACACGTTACGTCTTTCAATAAGACGCCGACAATTATGTAAGGGTTAGACAATGAACGCGAGTGTTCTATGGGATATAGTGCCTCGAGCATAGATGGAAGGCCACGAGGGCGTAGCCCGAGTGGCACTTCTATCTAATGCGAGAGGCGCTATATCCCATAGGACACGAGCGTTCATTGTCTAACCGTCTTAGAAAATGGTCACATCCGCGAAGAAACCATATTTTATGCAGATTGTATTTATGAGCGTATTTTAATTGTGTCATTCACACTTGGGAATCACGTTGTTATTTTGTTTTGAATGTCGCCGTAATGTTGGTAGAATTTTACGAATAACAATGCTTTTCTTTCTTTGGAGCTTTGTTTATTCTTTGTTGTTTTGATGGCTCATTTGCTCCGGCTATGAGCCAGTATACACAGCTCAAGGAACTTGAGGCCGTTCTGCCACTCATGAGTTACTTGCTTTTGAGAGCGTAGACATATCCGAGTGCTTGGGGAATGAATTCGATAAAAATGCACGTTTCCAAAAGCCTACCACAGTGAACGAAATTGAGCAAAGAGAAAGAGACAGAATTCCAAAGCACGGTGAGACCAGTCTTTCGTTTAATTTTCCCTAAAAATTGTTAAGTCGAATTTGGTTTTGTTATTTTGGTGATTAATCTCTTGCTTAAGTTATGTAAAGCGAAAACTTCAAATAAAATTGTCATTTTTATAACTGCAAGTTGTTTTTGTTTAAATTAGCAGCCTGTAATTCATTAGTATGCTCTATATACTCATTAGTATGCTCTATTTTCTTATTAGTATGCTCTATATAGAGCATACTAATTAGGCTTTTAAACAAAGGAAAACAAAAGAATTCATTAGTATGCTCTATATAGAGCTTACTAATGAGTAGTTATTTTACCCCACAATTTCCCTGGGTTTCAAAGCCCCCGCCTCTTTACATACTTTAAGACAGTTTATGGGATATAGAGCACACAAATACTCGGCACTGATTGGCTGAGTGGGTGTAACCATTTTCTAAATGGTAATTAACCAACAACTCACGCATGTGAATTTTGAACCAATTTTGTGTTTTCTTCAGGATGAGAACAACGCTAAACCTGCAGTTTTGAACATTATTTTTTTATCTCGTGAATACGCGTTTTCAATTCCCCAGTGTACATGTGCATTACGTGTTAAAAGATGATTGCAGTAATTGAATATTTAAAAGTGGCGTGACTCTGAGTAGAAACAGTCAAAAAATTGATGAGTTGGAATGCGCTTGTCTTTTGCTGGTTGTTTACTTTCGAAAACGTTCATATTATGGACTGTAACTATGGGTTTCAACCTCCATGGACAATCTAAAGTGTGACTGGAAGCTGTGCCGGCAGTTACGTTATGAACTTTAGCCCTGATCTTCACTGTAGTCTGAAGTGTCAGCCGCTTTCTCGTCCTTAGGCTACCCCCAGTGGGCGTTACGCAGTCAGAAATTCTCACATAATTTTCACGGAAGGCCTCATTTAAACCTTCTAAAATTATTCGGTCTTTGTTTGGAAATGCGAAGCGATTCGAAAAATTACTTTGTTTTTTAGCTTTGAATCACTTGCCACCTCGATAAACGCGGATTAAAGACTCTTTACACACTTTTCGTTTGCTGCCGGGCATTTTGTCCAATTGAAACCGTGCCCGTGAGTCTGGCCACAGATTTTAAGTGTCGAGAACATAGCGATTTCATGGTATGCACAAGCTCAGAGAATTCGTCAACTACAAACCCAAAACAATTTACGAATCGCTTGGCATTTCCAAACAAAGATCAAACACTCTTAGGCGGTTTAAAAGAGGCTTTCCGTGAAAATTTTGTAAGCCGGAATTTCTTGCTAATATGAGCCTTTGATTTACAATACTGGATTGTTCATACCTTCCCTGGAGCTTCTTTGAATTGGCCTCCTCATGTGACAACGTAAAAAAAATGTAAATTGAATGCATGAAAAGATCTGCAGTTGTCACCGACTACGTAAAACCTACACAGCATACTTATCATAACTCTGAGTACAGCTGCAGTGTACCTGCTTAAGGAATACCGAAGATTGTCCTGGCTTTCTCGGTATAGTCTATTGAGTTCTTTACTCTTCGACTCTTCGTCTGACAACCTAAACAGTTAATAAAAATAGTGCCATATTCACTAAATATTAAAACGTCTTAGGACATTTCCTATTTCATCGCGTCTAAGTTTTTGTTTGCTTTTTTCTAAATTTCTTTACCCTGATCTGCTTTTTGTTGGCTCGCTTTGAGTTATGGCTGAATTACATCAGATAACAGACATATGCACAGAAAGCCGAAAAAGACAATATTAATTATTATTTCAAATCCGCAATAGTCAAATTATTAATTCTTTTCATGCTATTTACGCTGTGCATTACAATGTATTTAAAGGCCCAGTATCACCCATTCGGCTTTGCGGTCGTTTGTTTTTGTCTTTAAATGACGAGCTCGCCCGTGATTGGCTCTTTCGGGAATTTTCGACTGCGTCAAATTCAATCTTCGAGGCATTGGGCGCGCAATGCATTTTGGGTGATACTGGGCCTTTAAGTAAAGGTTTTGTAATACATAAACATGTAAAAATAAACGTTAAAATCATGACGATAAACGATCAAATCATGACGACACCGAAACGTCGTTCGATGATTTTATCGTTTATTTTTACATGTTTATGATTAGCAATAATAGTGTATAATAAAACAATAAAGGGGACGACCCAAGAAGACACGGAGATGAGCGGAGGAGGGGAAGATGAAAGAACATGGTTTAAGCTTGGGAAAAGTAGTACAACTGGCAAACGGCGTGTACCAATTCCTTACTCTGGTAGCAACCTTAAGTGGTAGTAGTGGACAAGGCGGATTCGTTTGATTCATACAATAATTCACACGTTTACTGGCCCGAATTTGAAAGTGTCCTCATCGCTATTCCAAATAATGTCCGAGGCAGTCATGCCTTTACAACTCAAGAATAGAGGAGGCTCAGGTAATCTTTCTATTTTGTTTAGTGCTTTGTAGGTTTCGCTCTGTACTTCTAATCGATATACATAAAGCTATAAGTTATGTTAATCAATGGCAACTTCAGCTACTTTTATTCGATAATGTGTTCATAACTCGTAGTAGATAGCACATGATACTGTTAAAACATGATCCCTGGTATTATAGTTTTAAATGCGTGCTTGACCTACCGTATGCGGCATCCCTCTAACTGAGTCCTCGCCGACGCTAAAGCCGCCTGGTGCTCAATCTCGAGTTTTTTTAGACTGAAAGGCAAGAAATCAGTCAGAGGACCCATGCATTTTGAGTTTGAGGCTTAATTCTCACAAGTAATTTGTAGAAAAGAACACAATCGCGTATTGAACCCTTTCATGTGAGAAATTGCAAAAGCCTCGTTTAATTCGATCACACAACTGTATGCTAGATACCTGAAATTTAAAACATGCAACTTCGTCATGCAGTTCTGGGTTGCAAAGTCAGCGACGTTTTCCTTGAGAAGAGTTCTACTATTACTATCTGAAACTTTCTTCCATCATATTGTAACTAAAACATTTATTAGTGCGAGGCAAAAATTGACCGCCATATTTGATGATGACAGAAAAGTGCAGTTAAACTACTCAAAACGTTGCGTTTTAGCAGGGGATAGTATGCGTTGTAGAAGTCAATTTGTTGCGTATATCACCGTAAGGCGTCTTGATGATCAGTGAATTGGAGAAATCAAATATTTATGTAGTTTTAAGATGGTTTTGCCAACTGGGCTATGAAGCCACACACACTAGGAGCAAGGTCAATTGTGAGTTCATATGTTCCAATAAAAGTGATAATATGACAAATGAGGTATATGAATAAATCATAAATGAATTGCGGATAGAGAATGCAAAGTGAATAAATGATTCTCGCAGTTGTGTTTGCAATTTAAGCAATTTCAAAGAAGCCTGAAATTCAACGGAAATAGAACCCATGACCTCTGCGTTACCAGTGCGATGCTCTATCAGCTAAGCTACAAAGCAACACACATTAGGAGCAAGGTCAATTGCGAGTTCATATGATCCCATGAAAGTGATAGAATGACAAATGAGGTATATGAATAAATAACTTTACGTTGTAAGGCATTAATGTAACGTGACCATGTGTAGCGGGGAATAGTACATACGTCTCTGTAGCAAATATTTACATATTTTGGATGTGTCTAGCATTTTTTTCTTCAAGCGTCATCTTGTCCATTAAAAGTAAACCAGTTTCTACGAGACTGGTTTACTTTGTCTAAAAGGCACCAGTGAAAGTTGAAAGTAGAAAGTAGCCATATTGTAAAAAAGAAACCACACATCACCAAATAATTTAACAATGTTCTTACCTATTTGCATAGTGGAGTACCTCTTCCTCACTCTTTTCATCCCTGCCACAGGACGAAATAATGAATTTACTAATCTTTAAGAGAAAATTAAATTTTACTTAAAGGTATCGAAAATCTTTAAGTTGAGACGTAAATACTCTTAAATGTATTAAAGTAAGTAACTATCTTTAATATGTGTTTAAGAACCTTTACGTTATCTTTAATTCAACTTTTCAACAACTTAAAGACCCTTAAAGGCAACTTAAATTGTTCATTACTAGCTTTAAGTGTTGTCAAGTAAAGGCTTATTTAAGTAATTTACGGTGCACTTAAAGATAGTCGAAATTGTTCTTTAAGTTTTCTTTAATGAACCTTTACTTGCACTTAAAGTCGTTATTTCGTCCTGTGTGCGTTAAAGTGAATAAGGTTTCTCAGGAATTCTTTAATTCCGATGGCGCCTATCTACACTGAGCTTTGGGAAAATGGTATATACATCAACCGCCAAACAAAACTTGAACTTAAGGAATGCGTTCAATTTGGCATAAATCCGGTTCCAAGACCACCCCTCTCGACATTTAATATACCAGTGGATCCGAGGGTCGGGTTTGTACTTAGTCATTGTAATTGAACGGATTTGAACGGATCTAATACAAAACTGGTTCAGAATTAAGTCGAACTACATCAATCATTAAAACAAATACACAGCGGTCATACATTATAGACAAACTAACGATAAACTGGGCCTAACAACGACTCTACGCATTACGCAAAACAACACAAATCTCCTTCAGGAGTAACTCTATCAGGGAGTAAGACTATTTCTGATTTGTTTTTCTCAATCCAAACAAAGTGCGTTTGGAGAATTGAACATTTGAACATGTTCACGATTCCAACGATAGCAATATAATGTTCAAACCCTAAAAGTGATTTGCCGGTAGACTTCTTTCAATGTGAAAAATATCCAATCCTTGACAACAGTTTGAAATATGAATTTAAATTCATTGCTTTGTAAGTTCAACTTAGGTTAACCCTATTCGGCCTGGGCTTTTTTTGAGTTCCTGAGCCTGTGTGGGGGGGGGGGGGGGAGGGGCACATTGTGCCACCCCTTCGTAACTTCAAGAACATTAAGGCTATGACAATGAAACCTAGAGGGTACATAGTACGTCCAAAACTGTCTCCTTTGTGATTCGCACAATGGAACGATGACGTCATATGACGTAGATATTAGGTAATTAGTTATACGGCCGCCATCTTGGATCCGCCATCTTGGATTTCTGAATTTTTTTAAAACCTCTTAAAAACCGTCCAAATTGACGGAAAATTAATCAAAACCAATAAATAGACGCTAAATGACGTAAACCAATAAACATTCTTTTTCTTCATTCAAATTTCAAATTTCAAAATTCAAAATTTCAAAAAATTTCAAAAAAGAATTTCAAAATTCTTCATATGCAAATTTCCAAAAACATGGCTGTCAACATCTTGTTGCCATGGAAACATCAAGTCACGTGATCAAAAAATTGTCATATGGAATTGTTGGCAGATAAATTTTAGGAAAAGTCACAAAGTTTGATGGCGTTTGAGTACATATTAAGGAAGTTATGAATGTTGAAAGTTAGCGCGGGCACTTTGTGCACCCCCCCCCCCCCCCCCCCCCCCAGGCCGAATAGGGTTAAAGAAAATATTGCTAGTACAATGATAGAAATAATAGATTTACAACTTACCTTCGTTTGCGTTCACGTTCAAGTTGTTTGTTTCTATAAAAAAAAACGTCCAGGGTCCTATTTAAATAAACTTAATCGATCTTAATTCCATTTAGCTTTTATTTATTACGAGTTAGATTGTATTGGATTTAATTGTCTGCTTTTTAAGATATCTCTGCCAAGACAAAAAAAAACACGATCAATTTTTTTGCGCCATTCATGAAAAAAATCATTTTACATTTAATAATAATAATAATAATAATAATAATTAAAAAACTTGAGCCATCTTTAATCCTTAATTAAATCATCAACCATTAATTTACAATGTTTACAAAATATTAAAAACCCTAGTTAAAAAAAAAAGAAAACTTATTAAGAAAAATATATATATATACATATTTATATACGAAATATAAGAAATATCATTCTTGTGTACGTGATTTAAGAAATATTCATTTCTAAAAAAAAAATTTCTAATTAAAAGAATTCATAAAAATAATAATTTAAAAAAATAAATGATTGCGTCGACGAAGGAGACGCTTCCTAATCTTGTCGGCTAAGCGGAACGAATCGAGAAAAGTGTCGGTACCAAATCTGCGCCATTTTGAAACGTCACAATAGTATCCAGCATCGCGTGGAAATCAGGCATCATCCTGGGGAGCTGGGGTTCCGAAATGTCACATGTGAATAATCTATTTGTCTTGATTTAGTTTCGGATATTTTCCCGATTTTGGAATCGTACGGCTCAATATTTCAATGCCTAGTAAAAGTACGCAGTGGAAAAATTGGACGAAGGTTCTTCTCCGGACAAAGTAAGTTGTTGGGTCTCTTTGGAATCAAGCAAGAAGTTACAGATTTTCCTCGCTGCCGTTCTGGTATGTTTTGAATGTTCTATCTTGATTTTGCTGTGGTTCTCTGCCTGATTTGGAAAGCTTTCACCTAAATACCGACGTCGTTCTTAGCGATGTTCTACGGTACGGTGCAATTCGCTTATGTCTTGTAGCAATAATTCACTGACCGGCCGCGCCAGGCGAAAGCAGATAATTTAACTTTACAGTGCTCGAAATTGCGCCTGTATCGGGCGCATTTGCGACTAAAGATTTCGCAGTTTTGTGACTAAAATTTGTCTAGCTAATAAAGGAATTATATTCAACAGTCTTGTGTCTTACTTGCAATTGGTAGTTGTAATTTTATCCGAAAAATCTTGCGAAATTTCACGTTGAATGTTGCGTGACTTAAACGTCGAAATTTCTCATTTCCGGTTCCGGTATTGGTACATGTCCTGAGGAGTATGATTTCAGAATCGGAGAAATAACCGAAATGAAATCAAGACAAATATACTATTTATATGTCAGAAAAATCTGAGACCTTTCGGAGTACACAGCACGGCAGGATTTTGCCCGATTCCACGGCGATAGCGTGAATTTGTTTGATGACGGCCCGACGTTTTTGCCTGTATGACATATCTCGCGACATAGCCCTTTTCAACAGTGGCTGAATTAATTCATGAAACTGAGGTACTAGGCTAAGACGAGGTGCCACGGGATAAGGAGACGCACTATAATCTATGATTACTACTAGTCTAATTAATAGCTCCTTCGGCAGTCTCTATATCTATGTCTGCACTTCTAAAGTCCCAAGATGCTCTCTTTGCAGTCCGTGACCCTCTCAGACAAATCAGTGCACATCTTAAAAGTGCAAAAGATATTCTTGCACGGATCCATGAAATTGTTTTCGCATAATCTTCTCCTTTCTTAATAATAATAATAATAATAAAAATAATAATTATAAAATTAAAAATAAAATTAATGAATCAGAACGGGTAACGCCCGTCAATATTTCTCAAAATAGTGTTGTTTTAGCTTCTCCAGTTTTCTATCGACTAGAAGCTGAATAATGTTTGAGTCCTTTCCAAATCAGTCGAAATAATCCCTTTAAACAGCAATTTAACCACATTCAAACTGTTTCATTTTGGAACAGAAGGGTGCAAATTCCGCCCAGTATCCCCTCGCCCTCTAGTCTGAGGAGGAGCTTACTTCCGAGTCAATCGTGGCGCCTTTCTAGCTTGTAAGATGAAATCTTGTGATTGATTTAAAAGTATGAAGTAAAATGTTTCAAGTTTCATTTTCATAGTTTTAATAGTTTTCCAGTTACTTGCATGGATATGTGGAGGAAGAAAGCAGAGGGGGCCCCGGCGAGAGAGCGTCTGAATTCATAGTGTTATATCAATGCCATCTGGTGACGTCACAGACTGATTTAATCCAATTAATTAATTAATCCAATCAATTAATTCGGTAGCTGATGGTTGCTCTTTCTTCCCGATCGATGCTACGATCAATGAAAACAACTGATTTTAATTGGCGCGATTGCGTTTTATTGAGCTTTGTTGTTCCCCTGAAATGAACCGAACTGTTTATATTTTTGCAAAGAATGAAATGTGCAGCAAATCAACAATTGGACGATACCATAGATCCACCATACAGTTTTTGGTCGGGCCGCGTTACTTTGTTTTTTAAACAGTTACCCCGATGTATTGATGTCAGAATTACTTCGTTTTCACTTTAATTATTTATAAATTTCTCCTTGTTGTGAAATAAGATGCTAAATCAGCATCCGACTTATGAACCAGAGTAGAAAAGGCGCATTTATATCGTGAAATAACAAAGCAATTTCTAATTAGAATAACAGACGCGCAAAGATGTGAACCTTCAATGATGTTTCAGGTATATGGCTTGCCTTTAGAGTGGTTTCGCCGGATTTCAAGAAACTTCATGTACGTTCTCAGAATTCAGATGCTCTCTCGCCGGCGCGCACAGGGGGTAAGGCGAGAAAGCAGAGTACCCACCACTTCTCCTTTTTTCCTCCCGTACCCATGCAAGTAACTGGACGACTATTTAAACTATGAAAATGAAACTTGAAACGTTATACGTCATGCTTTTAAAATTAATCACACAATTTCATTACACAAGCCACAAAGGTGCCATAATTGACTCAGAGGTAAGCTCCTCCCACCTTCCAAGTCTGGATAGGTTTCATATCCAAACGAAAACGAAAACCCCACAAAACGCTTCGAGATAACGTTATAGTAGACCGCGAGCTGTCGCCCTTTTCTCCTTAGACAGTGCCACGTGCGAGAACGTACATTTGTAATTTAATATGCAAAGGATCGATCGCGCTCGACTGATTTAAAGAAAAATAAGAGACTGCTCGCAGTCTAACGTTATAGCCAACACCCTGCCCTCTTACGTTTTTGTGAGTTCTTCATTTGAATATTCCAATTCTTGGTTCCTGTTATTGATGGTAAGATTATCAATATTAATAATTATGACAAAATAACAACACATAGTGCTTATCAGAAATGAAATTGGAAATTGGGAGAAATAGCAAATCTTGTGTACATTACAAATCTATAATGCACTGCGCATATGTTTGTGCCAGAAATCTGAAGAGGGTGTTCGCATCAAGATCAATGAGTGAGAAAGGAGCTTTAACACAATCCTCTTATTTGCAAAATATAATAAGTCTCAATCTGAATTTTTTTTTACGCAGTCAGATCAGCCTTGCAGTTTATTGTTATGTTTGTTAATTTTTGGCTGATTACAGTGATTAGATCTTTCGTAGATCCGACGTATCCGGTTTACAGCATTATCGTTTGCGGTCCTTTGCAAATTTTACTTCTCAATCTGAATGTCGGATTGACTCTGTTGTGAGCGATGGCCCTTTGATCAGGATAAAAAATCGTAAGCTGTGCTGAGATTTTGTTCCCCATCACGTCAATACATTTTGTTTACCTTATGAAACTTATATAACTTGATTGTATTATGCTGACAAACCTACCGTTTCTTCAAGATCCAAATTTCAGAATTTTTCTTACTTAGCAAATCAGTATATACTTCATTGAGCCTAAAACCAAACAAAAACGAAATGATTAAGTAATGTTGCATAAGTTTCGTGTTTGTGTGGAATGACAGTGTGGAGCAAAGTTTTGTTTCAAGCATGTGTGAGCATCTATTACTCGTGTATGTACATTCAAAACCCTTTTTCGCGGCGTAAAGATTGTCCGACGAATGAGAAATTGGCCGAGAAGCGAAACTTCGAGGAGAAATTGAAAATCAACGTCCAGAATGAAACGACACATCCCAGACCTTAATTAAATTAATAAAAAGACAATTGCATAATATTTCAAAGGTATGTGAAACATTTCTACGCTTTAGCGCCTACATGATATATTGGCATTTCCGCCACCTCTGGCATGCCTTCGATGAAGTTGTGTTTAAAATTGCCTTGAGTTACTGTTGACTGCCTCTTGACTGGTGTACAAAGTAAAGTCTTTTTCTTTTCTTTCATAGAAAAATAATACTTACCTTAATGATATTTCCAGAGATTAAAAGAAGAAATATTGTTAAGAATAAAAAAATATTTCTTCCTGAGTTAAAAATTGATTTATTTTAGTTTTATAGAAAATTGTTTGGAAGAAATATCTGTTGAAAGGTCATTTGTGCGGAAAAATACCGAATATCTTAACCCTCGGACGTACAAGCAAACTTACACCCCACCGTGCTACAGAGGGAGGGGGGTTAAAGATAAGATAAGATAAGATAAGATAAGATAAGATAAGATAAGATAAATATTATGGGCTGTGGCGCTGCTGGGGTCCGTGAAGTCATGCAAAACGGCTGCCAAGATGGTAGCCATCTTGGATTTTACTAAAAATTCAAATTTATCTGAAAAATGCGGAAATTGCAAATATTTTTTGCTAGAAGAGCAAAGTAACATACAATTAAACATTTTTATGCTTATGGTAGCATTTTATATGTTTTTTGTTTTCACCAAAAAAGGTGAAAAACACGCATTTTTATTCAAAAATGGCTTGACCTCATGCTACTTATGACGTCATATCTCGTTACCATAGCAACCAGTTGTCACCAAACTTTACCAAAATATGTCTCAAGAATAAACGAACAGCTACTAAAGACGGCATGTGCTAATCATAAATGGTCTTGAAAATATCGGAGAAAAATCTTAAGGGGGAGGGGGGGGGGGGGGTGGCATCCAATCCAATCCCTCCCCTCTCCCCCACCACCCCCAATTGTACGACCGAGGGTTAAGGTAATTAATTCCTGTTTGGTATTTTGTATTTTCTTTGACAACGTTTCTGCAATTAGGTGTGTGCATGTTCAGATATAACAAGTTTTCTTAGAAAGCATCGGAAGTAAACATGAACTTTCACTGTTTATGCATCGTTTACTATCGTGTTTCTCAACCTTCTATCCGATAACTCCACACGCTTGCAATGAATAATATTAAATATATATACTTACTGTTTCTTTTCGGATAGGAACCGTTGTTGCAACTGTTCAGTGTTGTTTTCAAGGCTATTTTCAAGTTCAGTGGTTCTATAAATTGTAAACAACAACAAAAAAATACAAATTTGTTCATGTTAATTCTTTTATAGGAGGTTAGAAAATAGCTGATGGCAACGAGACAAGATTTTTGTCTCTGGAATTTGGTATGTCTGGCGGCTAAAAGGGCCAGGCGGTTCTAAGGACAAGAATACGTTTCAACCCTCGGACGTAGACGCAAACTTTATACTTTCACCGTGGTACAGAAGGAGGGGTAGGGGGGTAGTGGGGTAGGGGGGTAGGGGCGGTCGATGCAACTGCTCTATCGGGTTTTTTTTAAGCTCAGCTGTTAGGCCTACCTAAATATATTAGTTTTATTGCGGGTTGTGTTAATAGCCCTTTTCGCGGTTAACCTTTCTCATTTGCATTACAATAAAAATCAGCGAGGTTGCGAAGCAATTTCAGGTAATTTTGTAGTTTCTGCCCGAAGTTGCCTCGCAATCATGTTGAATTTTATTGTAATGCAAATGAGAAAGGTTAACCGCGAAAAGGGCTATTATACGGGCTATATTTTAATACTCGAACGCTACTCGAGTTACAACTAGCTAACTATGATCTTTGTGAGCGATAAAAGGAAGTCAGAGCTAAAGAAAATCAATCAGGATCAAATACGCATTGTTTTTTCTTGGAAGGACAGTGAAGACGGAATATTTATTGGGCTCACCCTCGGTGTAACCTGTGAAACTCATGAGTGACGTAAAACAAAGAAAACAAAAGGCATAAAACAATAGAGTCAACTGGGAATGCAATACTACAAAGGTAAAAAAAAAAACAAAGGAAAAAGTCACAGGTAAACCCATTTATTGCGGCTGGATTCAACCGTGAGTATTCTTAGTTGTACATTATATTCATAAACTATATAGCAGGCCCCGGTTGTTCAAAAGGTGGATAGAGCCACCCGATTCGCGTATAATTAACCGCATATAAGCGGGTCTAATTAACATCAAATTACCGCATGCAAGCGGTTAAAGTAGGCCCTATTCGCCTACTGAGAAATAACGAAAATAAAGCTGATCTCAAACTGGCTTTTGTCTTTCACTTGAACATTTTACATAAAGTAAAACTCCTTTTTTTAGTAAAAGAAAGAAAAAGTTCAGAAGGGTGTATGCCTTGAACCCGGGTCGTTTGCTTCATAACTAATACCCATATCCACTACACTAATTTTTAACATATTCATAGAGTTACCCATAACCATAAATGAAAGCTAACCGTTTTTATTGCGCTTTTCAATAACACGTGGAATCTGAAATTCAAATCACCAGCAACGGTTGCGTTTTACACTGCCGTCAATCATCTTAGCTTACCTCTCAGGAAACAGATCTTTACTATGATTGGTAGATTTCGACCCATTTTGTTTGTTTCTTTTTTACATGGTCCGTTGGCTTTCATATTAATTATGATGGGTGTTTCTTGGTGTTGCGGAAGTCATTGTTGGTTAGCTTTTGTGTTGTGATGTGGGTATTGTTCAGTGTCTTTTGAATCTTTTGTTTTACGTCATTTGGTGATCACACCATCCGCAACACCAAGAAACGACCATTATGATTGACGGCAGGGAATAACGCAACCGTTTGTGGAGATTTGAATTTCAAATTCCGCATGTTATTGAAAGGCGCAGTAAATCAGTGCTTAACCCTAAACACTGCAGATCAGTGCTAAACTGAAGCTACTTTCTTTCATTTCTGTGTATAACGTCAGTAATATAAAGAATACTACTGTTAGGTAAATAGGGCCTATTTTACCGCTTGCATGCGGTAATTTAATATTAATTAGACCCGCTTATACGCGGTTAATTATACGCGAATCGAGTGATAGCGCTATCCACCGGATAAATTCATTGAATAGGCATTAACAAAACCAATTGCGTTATCCATTGGATAGTGATTTATCCGGCGGATAACGCTATCCACCTTTTGAACAACCGGGGCCAGCTCTTTAAATAAAGATAATTCCTTACCGTGTTTCGCGCATGTTGACCATACGCTGCAGTTCGGTTAAATTCGTCTCCGAAAGAAAACGCGTCCAGTCCATTTCTCTCTACTTTTGGTTCACAATCTCATCAATTCAATCGAATTCTGCAGTTATTTGTTTCTGCGAGTCCTTGCAGATAGACAGCTTTATTTTGCGACTTCTGAGAAAAACCGGAAATATAAACATCATACCACATGTCACATGTCAATAACAATTTGCATACCGTTTGTCGCCTCTTATCTTGGAAAACTTTCAACATACAAGAGTTCTTAAAAGCCCACCTTCACCCAAAATGCTGTGCGCGCCATGATCACTTTCTGTGCTGAATTTCGTGTAACACGGAATTCACGCTTGAATGCGTGCAACCAATCAGATCACGCGTATGAACAATGGAGCATTTCAAAACAAAAACAAACGACTGAAGGTGGGCCTTTAATTATTTGAACATCCTCGTCTCCAGACCCTTCTCCTCGCTCAAAATGGCAGCGCTGTCACAGTGTGTTTCACAGGTGATATGCCGTTTTCCCGTGGGAAACACAAACTGAGAACAAATAAGGCCATCAATCTGAAGTTTATTGCCCTTTTACTTCTTTCACAGTCAGGTTAGACGATTCGTGCATTTGTTTTTGTTATGACATAAAATGCTATTAGATTGAATAAAATGCTATTCAATCAATAGACGACTAACAATGCTGGGTGATTATATGCATTCAAGTCATGAAGGTCAGGGTAAAGAAGCAGTCGAAAGCAGCGAAGATGCAAACTTGTTTGTATAGTTAGAATCGCATAACTTCAGCAGAGTTGTGTGATAATTGTGCGAGAACATTGAGTACTGCTTCCGAAAGGATGCATTATACGATTTGATGTGTACAATATCCGTCTCAATTACAAGTCCCAAAGCATGCAATTACAATCCAAAGCACGCTCACCGTCTCTCGCTGTTTCTTTAAGTGAAATATTCCAATGAAACTATAAACAATTGAGATCGTTTACTTAGTTGTTTGGAATTGTTCTCACAGTCAAATACATCATCTATGCGAGAGGGGGGGGGGGGGGGGGGGGGGAGGGGGGAGGGTAGTGGGGAAACACATATCACTGGCCGCCATAATTGAGGAAAATACATATCACTAGTGATATGTGTTCGGGGAAATGCTTATCATGGGAGGGCGCCTGGACGGTAGAGTGGTTTACACTCCATATCTCAAAAGGAGGTCGGATACCTTATTTAGAATTATATAACATAAAAACTTGAATGGACCGGGCGAGTGGTGCTTGGTGGTGCTCTGATAGTGTATGCTGGTTTCATTCTGGGTGGCCACTTTTGGATTTTCCTTTCAATTAAAGATGGATTTTTTTTAATCATAACAAAGCGGCTCAATGCGTACTCGTGAGCACTTGTTCTTAGACAAAAACTCGCAAAACATCTTTGGGAATCCGCTAATTACCGCCAAATCTCAAGTTGTTGCGAGAAATGCTTTGCAATACTTGACTAGGCTTTTAAAAACAAACTTTCAATTTAAGATGAAGGAACTATCCACATAGGGTGTGAACAAACTTTGAAGTTCCTTTTACAAATAAATTAAGCATGTTAATTAAACTCTGTCCTACATGTATAAGTCTTATTGTTTTTTCCGCTTTTATTGTTTTGCTTTTAGTTATTAGTATGATTTCACATAACGAAAAATTTGATGCTAATTTGAACAAGAATATGCAAATTGCCGAAATTGACGTTTACCACTCATTGTTGTACCCAATTCAAACTTTTTGGGATTAGAACTCTTTGTTCGTCATATTTCCATATCAATGAAGCATTGACATGGAAATTATATGGAAATATTGTGAACAAAGAAACTTATTCCCAGAAGGTTTGAATTGGGTACAACAATGCGTTAGCCGAATTTGTCTATCGTGAACTTTATCCTAAAACTACATGTTAAGTTGTGTTTCGTGAAACCAGTTTATTTGAAACCGTTTAGCAATATATCACACAGTCAAAGGGACGTGCGAAACTAATGTGAAATTTCGTTGTTTTGTGCCTTAAAATGCACCTTACATTGTGCGTTAGTCTATGTGGCAAAAGTTATGGCTGATATCACAGATTCAAATGCAAGATGTTGACGTGTTGCAAATTCTCGCACTGACGAGAGAGTCAGAAGCCGAGTTTGCTCTTTACTCTCCTTGTCCATGCTGGATACACTGCTTTTAAAGCTGAATGGTGCTGCAGTAGTAACCAACTTTCAGTTCCCCATACAATATTATATTTTGTCATCATAATGTTGGGAAAAAAATTCCAACATTGTGAACAAATAAATAAATAAATAAACAATGGCCAGATTAATTAATATTTCAACGGCGTATTTGACAGTTGGATCATTAGCATATTATTTGATTCATTAGCATCAAATTTTTCGTTATGTGAAATCATTTAATTTTTCCCCTTTTTTATTACTCATTTTCACGCTTTAACAACATCGTATTAGTATCCATTCCATTGTTTTTTTTGTACACTTCATAAGTATAAGTATACATTAGCTGTAACTTACTCATTTGGCAACTAGACTGACGATGGATGTTGTGCATCCAAAACATGTTTTCTAAATTTGTCGTTGTCTTTTTGAAAATATTAAAATTAATAGTCACAGCTACATAAAGCGACATACATATTATATCTATATGTAATTTTGCTACTTGCAGGTTAGCGATCATTGTTCATTGTCTACGATCTACAGAAAAAGTCGAGCGTGGTTTGTTCCACATTTCCACTAGAAACATCTAAGGCAGTGGCCGTTATTTCTGTTCCACCGAAATGCATGCTGACTTCAATCTTTCTTTCTCTGCCTCTTCGAGTATCAGGGGACTGAACAGTGACACTTCCAATCTTGGTCAAACCAGGCTCTGTAACAAACTGAGCGTTAGCATTGTTTGCAGTGTAAAACCCAAAGTTGATCACGGTATCGCTAGCTCGAACTGGGTTAAACGTTTTCCGAATTCTCTGACCGAGCTTAATGGTGTCATTTTCCTTCACGAAACAGGAGAATAAGTCCCCACACTTCTCAATGCCATCTGCCACGAATTTCTTCTCCTCTGGATGAACACCCTGGATGAAATCTCGTGAGCAGTTGGCGCCATACGTTATACTGACGACTCGTGCAGTTATTTTGCTCGGCATTTTTCCAAACATTACGGCTCCCTGGACAACTGCCTGGTCTGCGTTACGTGGTATAATTACACGGCACTTTTTTGATAATTCGACTTCGATTTCTTGCTGAAGAACGGCGGAAACTGAAAATCCACCCACGAGAAGTATTGCTTTGACCTTTGAAAGCTCTGGTTTGTTCAGAAGGGTAAGCAAATGTTCTTTCATAGCTTCTAACACAGGCTTAAACAGACCAACCATAACTTGTGAATTTAAAGAGAGGTATTCGCGTTTCACCATTTTAACTTCATCAGCCTCATAACGCTTCCGAGATTCAGGTAGAATTTCAGTGAACCATGAGGTAAAACTTCGCGGCAAGATGATTCTTGTCTCCTTACTCGCCATGGCACGGCCACTGCGTTTCTTCTCTTCAAATTCATTCTTCAAATGGAGCCAATCTACAGGGAACGTTTTGCGGTATTTATATAGCTTCTCGTCACCAAAAAGTTCATTCAAAAGGCCTTCAAACTGATGATTCACTTTCGATCCACCATAGGGCCCACCAGTTACCTTGTGAATCTCTTTAATGGTCCCATCATCTTGCTTTTCATGAACCGTCACGTCAAGGGTTCCTCCTAGAAATGAGTTTAAAAGGCACTTTTAATTTCTTTTTTAGCCTCTCAAATTCAACGAGGGAGCAATATAGAAAGGTATTTTAAACATTTCGCAATGTTTTAAAAGAACTACACGGTAGGTTTTATTATTTTGAAATTAAGGATCTCTTCCACTGACATAATAAGACCTAACCCGAGGTTTCATTCTTGTTACGAAAGGTGAGGTCTGAAAAGTGCAAGCAAGCCCCAAGGCGACCAACAGGGCAGTACCAAAATCTGGAATGCCCGCCCATCTCTCCTCACATTCCCTGGAATGGATGCTAGGCCATTGCGAGGCTATTTCCGAGGTTTTGTCCTCTAAAGTTTGCCCGTACTCTTTAATATCCATGAGAAGAGAGACAGTGTGGAGTGAAGTTTTCTTGTCTAAGAAAACAACGGCGAAGATCAGACTGACCTACAGAAGCGCTTACCACAAGACCACAACAACTCTCAAGAACAAAACCAAGAATTAAAAACGGTACTGTAAGATCAGAGAATACGAGCATCGATGTAACAGTTTCTTCGTATTAACTGACACTTGTACTGTATACGTTTGTATATATTTATATGCCACCGCTAACATGTGTGCGAAGTTGTTTTGGTGTTGCTGATGTTGCTTGCATCACCAACAAAAGATTCAAAAGACAATAAACAATATTTAACCAAAACAATGGCTAACAATAGCTACTTCCGGCAACACCAACAAATACCCATATGTCCACACAATAAAATGCTTGCAATGTCCCACTGTTCTGTTTTGATTATTTGCATTCAAACTTATTGCCCTACTTCGGTCTCAGTTATGAGTATGTGTTAGATATGATAATACATATTATTGTTATTAATTACCTCCGATGTCAACAACCATGTATTGAGCATTTGGCTGAGACAAAAGCCCATCCACGGACACGTTGGGTCTCTCGGATTGTATGGCCTCCATTTTTTTCTCTGTACAAAATAATGCTGCAGCTTCAGGTTCCAATGCAATTACCAACTGCCCTGGATGGTCACGTGACACGATACCAGCCTGTTAAGTGAGACAGTTGCATGGCGAGCCAGTTAATAATGATTTTTATAACTTGCAGTGAGAAATTATCTGCTTCTTTATTCCGTTTGTTCAAATAATGTGGAAAACGGTTATCAGAACCAACTTTGCGTGTCAACTCTCTTTTTCCTGTTTTATATTATTAAGAAAAACTATTTCCCTTTCAAGGTTGACAAAGCTGACGTTTAGGACTGTAGGAGCTGATCAAACCATAATGTACATAATTCAGCGATTCCGCTGTCTGTCTTAAAAGTGATTCTAAGCTGAGATCGAGAAATGGAGATAAGAAGGGACCAACTCAACTTACTTGGTTTGAAGAGGCATTTGCCATTGACAATTATTATTCAAGTATGGGGTAATTTGGCATTAAGTCTCACTTCCTGTAACACTGTAAATAAAAATATTAACTAAAAAACAAGGAAAATGCACGGCCTCAGTTTTGGAAAATGAAAGTTTACTTAATTTATTTCGATTTTACTACATTTTGACATTTATAGCCGCAACTCATTATTAATAAATTGCCTAGAAATATTTCTAGCCAGAACTCAATGCAGGCTAAGCCGGCAGATGTCAAGTTTACCATCCACAGGTTACCTCGTAAGCTGCTTCTCTCATGAACTGCTTTGCTCTTGGACTCCATATAGCTGGAACAGTTAACACCCACTGGATGTCTTCCACTTTGAAACTGTCGTCTTCTGTTTCTTTGCGAATGAGATCAATTGCTTCGTCTCCCAAAAACGTGATGGAGTGTGCAAATACTTTCTTGGCTTCGACGAATTTCCCATTAGCGGCATAAAGGTTGGTCCTCAAGTCTATGTCCTAAATACCATTAATAAAAACTTGATTAAAATAAATGACGCTACTATATGTTGTTTTAAGCTTCCAACGTGTATTAATCATTTTGACAAGTTATCTTGTCAAATGGTAATCATTTCAATAAATATTAATTACAAAATACTCGTTATTATCTACGAATCTTTCTTTGGCACGGTCTGACATACTAACAAAAAGCAAACCAAACTGAGACCACTTTCAAAAAGATAAAATAAACGACATCAACTGCGTGGTTTTGTTATTGGTTTAGTTTTCTTTGCTATAGTACTCTAGTATTAGACTTACCTCGTACAATTTCATCTTAAAATGCTGGAAAAATAAGAATTCTTTTTCTTCATACACGCTCCTCAGATTGGCATACTTCTCCAATGCTTTATATCCAAATGAGTCAAATGATTGGTCTGGGTTAAGCAGCAGGCATGTAGGTGTCTTACTTGTTCGATGACCTAGTTCATTCTTCCATTCTCTGTTCATAAAAATCGCTTCGTCACCTTGATCATTGTTGAATGAAAACGCGAATCCACTGTAAGTTGTTCCAAAGTCGATGGCCACAGTTGCAAGGTAAGACTTTTGAGACTGTATAACTGAATTTGTACCAGCTGCTTAAACAAAGACATAAAGTTGCAAAATTTTAAAATGTTTAGGGTGACCTAGCTAATAAAGCTATGATTTTTAAATGTACGACGGTTGTACAATGATCATAAATTGCCGTCTGTAGACTATGGTTTCCTTTTGGTCAACTTGAGGCAGTTTTCTTCCCGAATATCCATCCCCCTCTTCACAGTTCAAGTGTTAGGATTCTTCGCGACTCAATCTCTTAAACTGAGAATTGCTTGCGCATTATGCTGAAATTAAACATATTTTGTCTCCAATTTCTAAATCGTTCCCGTTTAGAGGCTGCCAGTGATTTCAAATGTGGACACCCTTTTAGAAAAGCGTGTGTTCGAGTTTATATTTCCCATTTGTAGGTTGGTACAGTCATACAGAGTATAGTTCCAAACGTCTTATCTGCAGTTATACACTGCCTTCGTTGTGATATGGTTCTTATAATTACCAAATACTCAAAATACTGAAAGCAGGCATTGCATGAATACAAAGATATACCTTAGTTTATAGTGTTAAATTCATGGGAGTCTTGTATGGACGCAGGCCTCTCTTGTATAAATTAGTAGGATGCGATGAACGTAACTGATTTTTTTACTCAGTGAACACCAACATATTATAAGATCCCCTACTTTTTAGAAGCAGGCGTGTTATAAATTATTGATAATTGCTAAAAGATTGGCTTCCCAAATGTGCAGGGTCAGAGAATTAGCACTGCTTATACAACCTTTTTGGCAATCCCAACTAAAGTTTCAAACACCACAGGCTAACTTTTATGTAAAAGCTAGGCGAAATTACTTAAAAACCATAATTACTTTGAGCGTTTTTCTCATTAAATATTGGTCATTCTTTGATAAATTTTCTGTCATTTGTATATTTCGACTATTAAGCACTACACCTGTGTCTGTTGTAATTTAGACATCCGATTTCCCATTGAACTTAATGTAAAAAAGAAATGTAAAGTTCCATCACTGTTAAATGCATGCCTGCTCTGTTATTCTGTTTACATAGTAACACTTGTAACTAAAATTTTAAATTAACTAATATACAGAAATGTTAATAAAGTTCTCCGAAAGTGAAACTCGCAGTAGCTCTAAACTGGCCTACATAATATACACATAGTATATGTCTCATCTAATAACAACAAAAGTCATATTACACAGCTGTGACGTAAATAGTTGTACAACTGAATTGCTGAGGGAATATAGAGAACAAGAGAGCTGACAAGAGACGTCGCTAGAGGTGGACAATATTATGTGGCGAGCGGCCTCAAACATACGAGATATTAGAAAACTTCGATTGCTCCATAGGAAAATAGGCCGGCGAAATACACGAAATTTGTTCGCCGACATCGGAAAGGGTACGTCAAGGGATGCTGTTTTCAAAACATTCCGGCCGGTGAGGCCGTTTAATCAAGCATAATTTTCCAATCCATATCCTGTTTAGAAGTTCCTTCAAGCCTCGGCTCGACTGGAGAGCCGTCGAAGTCGGTGAAGCCTACAAAAATAGTCAAAATATACTCGGACTCGATCGGCACTGACTGGCGAGTAAGGGCCTGGTCGCACTACTGTCAAAAACAAAAATTAGCCTGTGCAAAATGACATAAAAACAAAAACATTTCACAAAAAGCGTGTCCCACAGGAGCGGTTTCTTTTGTTTTCCTCGATTTTTGCACGGACTAATTTTTGTTTTTGACTGTAGTGTGACCAGGCCCTAATATAAATGTTTATAGAGCGTTTTCACTTGACGTCATAGCCGCCATATTGGTGTTCGATCCCGTACAAAAGAATTTTAATTAACTTCGTTTGTTAGGAACACCAACATGGCTGCCATGGCCTTTGTCATTTGAGTCCCACGGGACTGAAGGTCACG
The DNA here is from genome assembly GCA_024195265.1 of Dendrophyllia cribrosa. Lineage (NCBI taxonomy): Eukaryota > Metazoa > Cnidaria > Anthozoa > Scleractinia > Dendrophylliidae > Dendrophyllia > Dendrophyllia cribrosa. The sequence continues at coordinate 2,356,632 of JAJLRJ010000012.1, read as the reverse complement.
TGAGTGAAAAATTCAAAGTGGAGCGACGCAAGTGTTCACTGGAAGGCGTCTATTCTACGGAACATCTATCAAAAATATATCTATACATGTACAAATGCGTAAGACTATTTGTAACAAAATACATCGCTGAATCATTGCGTGTTCGATAAGATCAATTTTTATACAATAAAATATAAATCAGACAAATAAATGCAAACATTAAAACACGATACTTTGAACTCACTTACAAGCCGCCAAGTGGTTAAAATTTCCAGAAACGTTCAAAATGTCCAGAAACGTTCAACTTTAACTATCTTGTAAATAGACTAGGGCCGAGTCTACTTCGTCCTCGTGTAGTTCCACTGACGTGAACTCACATTTGACCTGCTCCCAGCATGTGGCTTTGATAGCTCAGTTGGTAGAGCATCGCACCGGTAACGCGAAGGTCATGGGTTCGATTCCCGTTGAAAAGCCCTAATTTTTTTTCAGGCTTTTTCGGGTTTGGATACAGTAGCTTAAAGGCCTCACTTGATTATAACTTACTTTATTTACGATGCTACTGACGGACGACAACAAATGATTACTGAGCTATTATCTTAATTTATCTTGTACATAGTTTTGATATATTGTAACTTCTTTTAGGTGTCCCCAAGGTTTAATGTTTAATATATGGGGTGATTTTTTTGTTGTTCATTGCCAGGGGCGGATACGAGGGGGGGGGGGGGGGAGGGGGTGGATTGGGTGGCTAGCCACCCTCCTCTTTAGAGAGTTAAAACTAAAAAAAATACGAAAAGTATTAAAGAAAATAAAAGAACTAATCTGATTACATCTCATTGTTACGAAAACAGGAGCCTAAGGACTTATCCACCCCCCTTTGAAAAATCCTGAATCCGCCCCTGATTGCGTTTAATGAATGTGACTTAGTAAGGGCTGACTTATTTCGTTTCTGATTGTAGACATAATTTCTTTATTTTTTTACTATACAGTAATAATTATACAATAATTATATATGAATATGAATATATGAAGATCATATATTTGAACTGCGGATAAACATGAGTGAAAGTTGTGATCCTCGCAGTGTGCTCTCAACTTAAGCAGTTGAAAAAGCAACCTGAAAAAAATTCAGGCTTGAACGGGATTGGCGAACCCATGGCCTTGCGATAACGGTGCAATGCTCTATTCACTGATGTATCAAGCCACATGGATAGATGGTCAATTGCGAGTTCATGTGGCTATCCATGTGGTTTGATAGCTCAGTTAATAGAGCATTGCACAGGTATCGCAAGGTCATGGGTTCGAATCCCGTTCAAACCTGATTTTTTTTTCAGGTTGCTTGTTGAGAGCACACTGCGAGGATCACAACTTTCACTCACAATAATTATAGTTTGTATGTTGCAAGGTAGCCGTGCAAATTTAATATAATTATTACCAAGCACATATTATTATTATAATATGCTTCAAATGTTTTGACTCTTACTTGCCCAAACATCCATGAATTCTAGACAAACATATAACCATATGCAGTAATAAAAGTATTAATTTGGTGGAACAACATTATTATACACCCAATAATTACCATGTGATAAACTTAAGTGTGCATCTGCATGTTATAGTCAGATACCACTTGGAATATAACAAAATGGCATACTTACATAAGGAAAATAGTACAAAATAGTAAAATAATATTTTTAGAAATTTACGTGTAATGAAGACTATAGTCTTAAATGTGGACGTTTGATTTGATCACAAAGAAAGCCACATTTGATATTCACTGTTATTTCAAATGATTGTAAACTCGCTGAAATCTTGTCAATTTTAGTAAAGATAAACAAAAGTTTTAAACGGCTAATGTACCGGATGATAAATTACCACAAAAAAGTGGAAAATTGCAACTAAAATTAAAGTAAAAACATTAAATGTGTATCATATTTTGCACAAGAATAACAAGCAAGCAATGATGCATCAACGTCACAGACCAAAAATAGAATATAGAACCTTTATACCAAGAAAGCCTTTCATTGCTCATGCAGCTAAATAACATAGCCTAATAAATTGTTTAATACCAGTGCTCCGGGGTAACTTCTCGATATATCAACAACGAAATTAAATACAACAATACCTCGTTCTTTTTATCCATTGTTACGTTAATTTTTTCTTTTGTGTTGATCGGAATCGTTTTATGGAATATTCATAGACTGCTAAGCCATTGTTGTTGATATATCGAGAAAGGACGACTTCAGATAACAAGTCATGCACTATTATTTACACCTTACACCTCTTTTAGTGTAAAATTCTAAGGAACTATAATGTCAGTATTTATCACAACATGAACGTTGCGTTGCTTTAATACTCGAGATATTTTAGCATGCACGGTACTGAGCGAGGAACGAATCATTGGTGAAGTCTGAAACATTATAACAAAACATAAACAAAAAACTGTTAAAACCCACAGAAATATCAGTGCCATTCAGTCGCGCGATTATGCTAATTAAAATAACTTGATTTACTGCATTGCTGCCAACCCAAACCAGTTGAAAGGTTTTCGTTTATTGAAATCGCAGATGATTCGAACGTAATTCGTTAGCATACGCATGAAGCAATTTTAGTTGTTACATATCGAGGGCTCAGAAACAATTTCGACTTCAGTGCGACCAGATACTGCTTATCTTTACCACCAGTATGCCCTTCTGTATTGATCGATGTAAAATAAAATCAATATATCTTTATATGTTTACAAGTAACATACCCCTTTCAACATGATTTAATAGTTTGGAGATCATGTATAAGAATACTGAAGCTTACCTAGCGATGAAGACGCCATGCTTGGAAGCTTTTTTGATGAAAAACTGGGGAGCGAGAAAGAAGACTTCGTTCACTTGATGGATGCTGTGGATCAAGGGAAATTTCCCGGAATCAACCTGACCAATCAAGAGTTGACCTTATGACCATTTCCTTAGAAATACCATTGATTGATAATGTAAATTGAGTACCAATTGTGAATTATTCATGACGAGGAGCAAGGGAAATTTCCCGAAATTAATCTGACCAATCAAAATGTTGACCCTATGAAGAACCTTTTCTCGGAACTACAACTGATTGACAAGGCAAGTCGAGTACGTTACCTTTAAAACATTGGCTGCCATTTGAATCCAAGAAAAATAATTTCACTTTCACCTTGAATAACATATGTCTCTTATGAAATCACGAATAAAGAAATAAGTAGTTTATGTTAAATACTGAACAAAAGAAGCCACCAAAACGATCGGTTTTACAAACATAAGTAATATTACAACAAGTGACATTGTTAACGTTTCATAGTGTATGTTCCTTAATATAAATATCCTTTTAACATCTGGGAGCTAGTGGCTATATATTCTGCTTGTTTTCCAGAGATTGTTAATTTTGAGAGACCGACGGTTTATGTTCAATGAAATCTTCGTTTCCGTTTAAGCATATATATATAATATGCCAATTGTTATTCTAGCATTGTCACCGTTGGCGTTAGGAACGATGATGACCCTGTCTAAAGTTGCTATTTGCTACAGGATATAAGCAAAATCCACTGACTTCCGGTCTTACTTCTGGGAATACAGACATCCGGAAAATCTACCTTTCTGTTGTCTTTGATCGCTGATCCATTTTTGTTGCAGAAATTGAGTTCAATTATGGCAAGGATTTCTAGTAACACGCCAAGATCAATCACTGTTCAGCCTACGGGTAGGAATGTGTCTTTAACAAAACCATCCTCAAATGGAAACAACAAGGTCGAATGGTCTACAGAGGCCCTCGTTGAAGCGTCAAAGCAACTTCCAGCTCGACTTGAGAAATTACAGCAAGAAAATGACGATCTTAGACGGCAAGTACAGTCTTTGCGTAGGTAAGATGATAAATTATAAAATCCCAGGCACGCTTTTATGTTTGTCGAGTCAATTTTAGGCCATACGCATGCCGCTGTATAACCTCTATATTACATGTACCTCATTTGACAACTATTTATAGAGTTTCATGTCACATTGGAAATCTGCGTTGTCAAATACTACATACATGTAGATATATGCGGCCTAGCTCCTAACCAAGGGCCGCTCACGTATACCATAGAGCATACTTTTTTATTTAGTAAAATAACGTGTAATGCAATCTAAGGACATTCCTTTTGTAAGATTACAATATTTGTATTTTTGATTAGTCGAGGATAGGAAATTACCATGCTGTTACACTATGACGACCTTCAGCTGTTGTAGAACGAATTTCTTCTTCAACTTCTAATTATCCTCTCCAATGGCTGACTTTCCACGCCAACACTTTCCCTTTGAAATTCACTTTGCTTCCCGCAGTCGATATCGAATACACGGAAACGACTGCCAAATGCTGCCGAACCATCGATGATGTTTACATTTAAGCCTTGTTTTTCTGAACGTTACATTCCAATAGGACACTTGAGATGAATGAAAGTGACAGTCATGAAAACAGACAACAGCTGGAACGACTGAAACAGAGGTATGAAAACTAAAAACATGGAACGCTGTTTCAACTATTTGCATGGCTAGTTATACGATGGCATGGCAACGCTATTAGCATACGTACTTGAGTGTCCAATCGTGATTTTTTTGGAAAACGGACTTTCTTATTTTTATTAATTGATACTGATTTACGGGAAAGGTGCCAAAATAACTTTCAGAATAGGCCTTATCGGATATATTTTAAACCATTGCTTCCGATCATGTTGGAAGTCTTAACAACTCCGCTACGTATTATCGCTCTTTAGTCAACTTTCCTTTTCTGTATGGGATCAAGGGATGTTCCTTGTCTTAGTGTCTCGCTATTAAGTAGTGGCCGATTTTGCAGTATAATTGTCATATAAAATCTCTCTTCCGTGTAGGATGGAAAGAACTGGCTTGTTCGATGACATTCCGTTCTCCAAAAAAGAGGAGGGTTGGGTTGTTATGGGATTCACGACGACAAACACGTCTCTACGTCAACTTAAAACAATTGCTGTTTCTCAGTTTAGATTGTGTTGTAAACCAAACGGTGAACGCCACAGCTGTGAAGTGTGAACTATGGCGTTATAAAAGAGAGAAAGCTAGAGTTACTTCTGCACTTCTCTTGTGCTCGTCAAACTTCCGTCACACAGCAGTGTCTACCAGACCATTTGTTTGCAAAAACGTGTTAGCAACAGCCCTGTCATTTAGTAAAATATGTAATAAAAACTACCTGTAGATACGACGGTAAATCTCATGTCTATGCCTTATTTAGGCATGCTGCAATGGCACAAAGGAAAGTCAATATGGATCAAAGAAGAACTGAAAACACGCTGAGTACCAACAGGCAATCCGACCTTGAAAGAGAGTACAATGACGACTTTAGGGATGGGACACGAATTGATGCAATAGACACCATTGAGGCTAAGTTGGCAACATTTCGAAAGTGTACGGCAAAGCAGTTATCTCCAGTGGACCAACTAAAGGCATACCGACTTGCATGCTTTATTTTCGAGGTAAGGATAACCAGTACTATGAATCTATTACCAGTGGTCAGTAGACAGTAGAGCTACAATGCTTGACATGCACAAGTAGTAAAGATATAGTCATGTCAAAAGTGAACAATATTTGTAGCCCTGCTGGATAAATCAATGTATATAATAATATAATTATTGTATGTAGTAGTCCACAACTCACTGGAAGACCATTTTTGAAAGAAATGTGATCCCGTGTTTTTAAATAAAGATGATGATGATGATGATGATGAGTGGTTAGCGTTTTTTTTCCTTTGCATCATCATTTAGGGACAGTATCCAACGGAAATATCGAAATTTTGCATGCGTTATTTCCATGCTAATGTCGCCAATTATGTTACCAAATATACAACTCAATTGCATAAAAAGACTTTGCAGGAAAAAACACAATAGAAAGTTAGGGGATTATAAACGTCCAAGAGTATTGAAATCGATTAAACGTGATTTCATGACAGGCGATCAAGAATCGAAATTGCCTTTTTGGTCTTTGGGGTTTTTCCCGTTATTTTGTTTACTTTACATTTCTTAATTTGCTCTTTGCACTTTTGGTCATTTTTTTCTTCCTATATCAAGATAATAAAGCAAGCTTAAATGGAGACACGGTGCATCAGCCGGGACGTTGTCTCTTAAGTGTATACTAGTCAAATGCAATGTGAACAGCAGTCTTGACTCAAATATTAAAAAACATCTCATTTATTTGGGTTTCCTCGCCTTATTCCATTTTTTTTAATACCACGACAATGATTAATTGATATTTTTAATTTTCTTTGCCTGAATTTACTTATTTGTAGATCAGAGTTTCCTCTTGACTATTGATCGGTTGTGTAGTAGAGCCATAGAAATTCAAAATTAAAATTTTACCAGTGGTAGATTATCACATTTACTGTTCCCAATGCAATGGAATAAAATTTAGCTTTTTTGTTTAAGTTATACCTAATTTTACTTTTTGTAGATTTCGTACGAATGTGCACTGGAGACAAAAAGGACTTTCCTTAGCTATTACTCCTCAGTGACGAACACATTGGTCGCCAAAGCACCTACACTTGGTTTACCAGATGATAAAAATAGAAAGGTCAGCAATTGATTGGTTGGTCTCTTTGTTAATCCATCTTGGTTCATTATATAGTTCCTTGTTCTAAGTGCTTGACAACCGTGATTTTGACAACCAAAGGGTTTTGGCTGATCACTCTAGAGATAAATACTGCTTTCCGCATTTTAGATTGTTTAATTGTAAATTCAGTTTTTCGAACCTTAAAGAAAATCTTGGCACCTTTAGCTTTACGTTCCTGAAACAGTTTGTTTGTTTTTTGTTCTGGAGAAAACAAGAAAAACGGGTCAATTGCAATTTCTTGAAAGCTTGTGGGGTTTCTGTTTTCTAATATTACTTACTGTTATGTCAAGGCTAGTTGCGTCTTTCTTTTCTTTTAGCTCTCTGAACTTAAGTTACCAAAACAATTGACAACCACTCCAGATTCACTGAATGAGGTGATGGTTCTTCTTAAAGAGGAAGCTACAAGTCATGACTTGGAGAAGCTTGTTGAGGTAAGTTCATTTTGTGGCTTAAACAGTAATGATAACAATAAACTAATGGATATAGTCATGATATACAACTAAAAACTCCATAGAAAACTCAAACCTTAGGTACTGTAACGCCAATCGTATAAAACGATACATTACTCACACACACACACACTCACTCAACCGGCCACGATCTTTCTCCATTGCTTGCGATCTTTCATTGGCAGCCCTTCTGATTTCATGTGGGAGCGGTGGATGCTCACTGTTTATCACCTTTGCGATGTATTGGTGGAACATTGTTTACGGCCTGCCGGGTTTACGTTTTCCATGCTGAGGTTGGAATAAGGCATATTTGTTAATTGGCTCATTGGAATTACAGTGTGTTGAAATCCAGTTTGGGCTACTCGACCAAGTGATCGTCACATAAGCCCCATGAAATCATACAACCATGAGTTTGTACTAAAAATATACCTTCGTATCATAAAAGTAAGTGTTAACCCTCGGACGTACGGGGGGGGGGGGGGGGGGGGGAGGTTAATATAAGTTTGCGTGTACGTCAGAGGGTTAAATATCAAATAAAATAAAAGCAAATGTGTCTAACTTTTTAGTAATATTTATTTAGTTTCATTTCTTTTATTTCCATTGAAAAAGTATTTTTAAAAGCTATTTCAATAAACGTTGTCTGAAAAATTGTGCGTTGGTACATTCCAAGGTCGCAAGGCATTGTGGGTCGAGCTCATGTTGCTTAAATCCGTATCGCCTGGTGTGTCGGTCAGAAATTGGCAGACTAAGCGTGGAGTGCGATACAGAACCGTGGGTGTAATATTTTTCACGATAGCGAGTTACTGTTTTCTCTGATATACCAGGTAGTCCCCGGTATTTTTAGTGGCATGTGTAAAAAATCTACGAACCAATTAACTCGCCACGTGAGGTCATCGCCGTATGGAGTCGGGCAAATTGTCCTGTGAACAGTATTTTGAAAGATATTCTGCATGTGACACCACAATGCCTTGCAGTCTTGGAATGTACCAATGAACAATTCTCCAGATAATGTTTATTGAAATAGCTTTATTTTTTACTCTCAATGTGTTTAGATGGTCAAGAAGGAAGTTAAAAGAAAATGGAAGGAAGGTGGAAAGAAAGAAGAAATGATCCCAAGTTATGAAAAGGGCCTAAAAAGAGATTTGAAAAGTTACATAAGTTACTGCACCCAATTTTCTTGGCGTATTGTAACACAAGTACCACCTTTAATGATCGACTATAAGAGTTCGACTTATAACCCTTCATATCACACTGAAAGCCCGGCGTTTGCTTCATCTGATGAACCGGTCAAAACTGAACGTTGGGCCTGTTCCCAGGAGCGCAAGGAAATAAAATACTGCGTGTGGCCCACCCTGTATGACTGGGAAAACAGAGTCATAGGAAAAGGAGACGTTGTTTTAAAGGAGAATAATATTTATGTCACTTCCCTTTAAAAAAATCGGAGGACCTCAGTGTACATTGCAGGGGTTTCCGGTCACACATAAACAACCGTAAAAATAAGTTTTGGCGGACTTCAATCAACAACAAACCGTTGATTTCAAAGCAACAGAGCCAAAATTTTAGTAGTATTATTCACGTACTTTAATGGTGATTTTCAAATATCACAATTTGTAGAAAATTAGCGTCATATATTTTGCACTACAAAAACAAGAAGCTCTACGATGGTTTAAAGCCGGGCGGTGTCAGTCGTTAATGAAAAAGTTTTAAGAGAGATGAAGCATTGCCTTTACAGTACACGCATTGTTTTTATTTGTATTGCATGAATGAGTTGTTCTTTGGAGTGGAAGAGTTAAACGCTTAAAAAGAAACATTAAAAATAAAATGAAATGTCTGAAAATGACCCATTGAATACATTACAAACAACAACTTATCTTACCAATAGTTAAAAGTCACGGGCACCTTACCAATTGCTAGTTACGCGTTTTTCTAAGAATCCCCAAGCAACATAACCAAATCGTTTTTAGAAAGAATTATCAAGCAACTATAGGAAATTTTCCTTTTCACATGTAATGGATAAACCGGGTCGGGATGATGAATATCGGCAAAACATCAAGGTTTTAATAATTATCCGTATGTTCTTCAAAAGAAAGCAGGATAAGATGTCAATCTAATGATTAATGTGACAAACGTAAACAGGTATTATTATACATTGGTGTCACTAGCTCGATTTTGATTGGCTATAAGCACGCAGCTAATTATTGCTTGCTGTTTCTGTTACGTCATATCTACAGACAATGAATTTTATATATATATTTATAGATCAACTGTTAAGTTTTGTACTTAATCTCAATCCCAGTCCCTTTTCAATACTATATAAGTATAGTTTTCAACACTGTAACGGTCACTTTTGAAAATGTATGTAGTAGCATACGAAACGTTAAGTTTTATAAAAAATGAATAAGTTCAATATGTTTATCACCGCGGTTTGTGTTCTATTTCTTATCAAGCTACGATGGCCCCAGAACAAAAGTCTTTATAAGACATTGTATATTTACAATAGAGAATAACGCCTAACTAAAATAAAAATATAACATTTCTATTAGTATAGGTAATCATACGATTTCGAGTTCATCTTGGGATTAATTTGCACGAGTGAGTTTTTCAAAAAGCTCAAATTGCACGACACGCTTCGGCGAGTGCAATTTGAGCTTTTTGAAAAACTCACAAGTGCAAATTAATCCCAAATTGAACGAGAACACCGTATGATTACTCGTTAATAATTATACATGAAAAAATTTGCAGCCATTTTTGATTGGAAAATTTTTTTTTTTTGCAAATTTTTTTTTTTTTTTTGCAAAAATTTTTTTCTTTTTTTTTGGCCAAAGAAAAAGAAATTTTTTTTTTTTATTTGTAATTTTGCACTGGTGTTACACTTTTTGCACCGGTGTTACACGTTTTGCACTGGTGTTACACTTGAACTGCACTGCTCTTAGCCAATCAGAATCGAGTAATTTTTTCATGTATATTATTACATTAGAAAGTCTATGGAGTCAAGAATTTGCTAACGAACTCCTTGAAAAGTCGTTTTGAATAGGTTTGATTGGGGAGTACAACCTAATTAGGGCGCTATTGTTATCGTTATTGTTAGGGTGCTATTGTTATCGCACCTTGAAATTTACTTCAGACTTCCAACCGTCTGATTGACAGCTGCTGAAATTTGCGAAGAGACCTAAGTATTCCCAAAGCTAAATATGTTGACCAATCACAGCCGACCAGTACAGAACATGCAAATTAATATGCCGCGCGTCACAAAATCGGGCACTGTAAGTATATGTCGCAAAAGACAATTGTGGGCGATGCTGCACAAGTCTAAAAGGTACGAGTGTTATTATATACATTATCTCTGATCTAGTTTTTATAGAGGGGACAGTTACGACAATCATTGTTTAACAAAGAGTTAAGCTCCATATTACGGATCTGCCGTTTAAGTGTCAGGCAACATTTTCCATATTTTCGGCCCAAATTATTTGTGGGAAAGCTTCCATAGCTAACATTGTTAAATATTGGACAGAAAAACTTCGAAGTTAATTTTGCATTATTGCGAGGAAACACCGATGAGGTGTTGTGATAGGTTCGTAAAGCCTCGTCCCATGGAACGCGGATTCAGTGGCAAATGGCTGGAGACATAAATATCTCGTCCAATTAAGTTAGCAATTCTACTTGATTGATCAATTAAATTATATTAAATGTTGTAGGAACCCCTAGAAAAAATTATAAACTCTACCTGACAAAAAACTAATCTGGAAACAGGCTTATGGATGAGAAAAACATCCATTATAAAGATTATACCAAGGATAAGCTTTGTGTTTAAAATTCAAAGTTATCATTGATACCGTTTTGCACTTTGCTGAAGATACTAAGAAATCAGCAAAATCTCCCGAATAGAAAGACTTTTAATTATAGTGTGGAGTGAGTGTTTTCTTCTTATGACAAAAGTCTCTAAAAGTGACCCCTACAACCACATCATTTATTCTCGATATTTCACACTTTGTCTTTCTACAATCTTGGTTAGAACTTTTGGGACACTTAACCTTTTCCCCCACAAATTGTCTTTGTCGTCACCTCCCCCTCCCCACTCCTAATACAATGTTGAGTTTTATGCATACAACCAAGCCACAATGTCTCAAATTTGTATTGGGGGGGGGGGGGGGGGGGGGGACCAGGAAATGAATGATAGTTTCTCTCTTCGAAAAACTTTGTCATTGCGAGGTATTTTCTTAAGTGTCCCAAAGCCTTTTGTCCACGGTTGTAGGAGTTTCAAATCCTATCGATAACTATCTATAGAACAACCTCTCCTTTTTTAATCACATTTCCATCACAATCTCGAAGGATCGGCCATGGATAACACAATACTTTCTGCGCCTCCGGATAAACTGGACGACGGGTTGGGCTTCGTTCTTCAGAAGAGGTGAAGGCTTGACTAACCATGTGGCTTCTAGAACTGTAAACATATGTTGAGTAGTCGATCTTCATTGGAGGGACTTGAGTTAGCGCGCACCACGCAAATCGTGTGCAGTAATTTATGTAGTCGTTCAGTTTATCTAAGAGAGTAGTGTCATATTTAAAACGATAGTCTGCTTGCAAACAATCATGTCGTTTCCAATTTGTCGCAATGGAACGCTTGACGCTCTGCAAGTAACAAGAACATTTCATTAGTAAAATAGGCGCATCCGCTGTCTTCCCATTCATTCTCATCTCTCAGCAACAAGAATATATTCCGGGTGCTCAGAGCAAGACCACCTTGGGTGCAAATACATTGAGAATCCTTGCAAAAACGATATCTCAAACGGTCATTTATCTACAAAAAAAGTAGGGCGACATGACATGTTAAGCATTTTACGACTACACCTTTGCGGGGTCTAAAAACATTATAAAATATAATTATAAGAGTGGTGTAGAAAACGTCCGTTAACTTACGTGAACAAGAAAATTCAAATCGTGATCGTTTGCTTCTTCTTTGACGAGGATAAAGACCTCACTTAATGCATCTCGGGTCCGTAAGACAGTGTCTTTTTGGGGATCATATTGCTGTCTCAAAAGCCAAGGAGAAAAATTCAATCCATATACCATAATTATAATTTATAATAAACAATAATTTTGCCTGTTAGGTATAAACATACTTCCTTAATTTTCTAATTAAAGCTTCGATGTCGGTGCAAACGAAACATACGAATATAACTATCACAAACACATTATTTTATGCAGTCCAAGATAAATTATTACCTTTCGTTGGAACGTTTTGTTATCTGATCCGATTGCTGGAGCATCAGTAGCTAATGTTTGCAGTACAGTGGACGTAAAATTGGCGAAGGATTCTTTAATTTCTACAGCGACTTCATAGGCAGTCTGGAAAGGTAAATGTTAAATTCAAGACTCAAGGTTTATTTTAAGGGTCTGCTTAAAAGGAGGTGGCGCATGTACCCTAGTGCTAGGGTTTCCCTAGACCTCACGCGTAACGGTACACAGGCTGATCAAGCTCAACCTGCCAGGAAGGGAGGGTAATCTAGGAAGCGATAATTCGATCGCTTAAATCGCCTTGAATCAGCATTATAACCACACAAAGAGCATGTAATACACCGGTATGTCACTTGGGCATTTTCTATGATCCTTTTTTTCCTCGAACATGTTGTAAATATTTCCAATCAAACGTTCTGAAATCCGATTTCTACAAGTCCATCCAAATGACGCATCCGCCAATAGACCGGTCAGTTCTGATCTGACAGGTGGTAAGCGCCCTTTAAGTAACCTTTGTAGGCTATATGTTTTAGTGTTCACGGGAAGGCCGGTCAAGTGAGACAATCATGTGATTCGCAATCAGAAAAAAATTCATGTTTGTCCAGATAGTGATCGGAGAAAAAAACAAACAAATAAACGAGTAAACGAACGAGCAAACGAGCGAACAAAGGAACGAAAGCGAGGAAACGAACGAACGAATATACGAGAGGAATACCAACAAACGAAATAGACCGAAATAGGCACGTACGAACGAACAAACTAACAAGAAAATAAAGGAAGGAACGACAAGCACATTTCGGAACAATTATTGAGAAATATACCTCAAAGATAAAGCAGGCGAGCCTACAACACTTTAAATAATCCAACGATGTAAAGCTGGTTCCTCCAAAACGACGGAGTCTCGTTGTCATTATGTCAATTGCATCAACACGGGGGCTTTCCTTAAACTCAGTGACGTATTCACTCTCAAGTTGAGATTGTCTGTTGCGGCTCAAAGTATTCTCAGTTCACCTGTGGCTCGTGTGGGCCACGTGTGACTCGTGTGGGCCACCTATGGATCGTGTAGGCTACCTGTGACTCGTGTGGGTCACCTGTGACTCGTGTGGGCCACCTGTGACTCGTGTGGGCCACCTGTGGCTCGTGTGGGCCACCTATGACTCGTGTGGGCCACCTGTGGCTCGTGTGGGCCACCTGTGACTCGTATGGGCCACCCGTGACTCGTGTGGGCCACCTGTGGCTCGTGTGGGCCACTTCTGACTCGTGTGGGCCACCTGTGACTCGTATGGGCCACCTGTGACTCGTGTGGGCCACGTGTGACTCGTGTGGGCCACCTGTGGCTCGTGTGGGCCACCTGTGGCTCGTGTGGGGCTGTGGGCCACTTCTGACTCGTGTGCGACTTTCTCTACTTCCATGAGTTGAACTCGTTACCTCTCTTTAAAGCTATCGAGTTCTTTACGCTTCTCCTCGAGAGCTTGCTTTGCTTTTAACATCTGCTGTTTATAAGTAAACCTGTCAGAGTAAAAAAATGCATCAATAATTCTGCTCAGTGCTCTTTATACTTTAGTTGGTGGACCTTGCAGAGGACAGAAATGTCCAGAGACCATTCACAGAGGGTACGATATTTTTAAGTTGAAAATGTGATGTTAACCTACCCTTGCAACTGTTAAACCACATAATCATTCTGGGGAAACAAACTATTTATCTGTGCCGTTACAAGAATATCAAGCCTTCTTTATCCCTACTGAAGGTCAAAACAAGAGAAACCCGAAAACTAGAATTTATAATTGCAAAGAAGAACAAAAAAGAATCCTTTCATTATAAGAAATGGGAAAATATGTTGTTGTAATCTTTTCTTTTTCTAAATAGGCAGCAGTATATATGTACTAGTATAAATTAACGTATTTATAAATATTATAATCAAAAACTACATGTAGTCTGGCTGACTGTGACATTAATATATAATATTGTATAAGTGTAATCATTGTAATTAGTGCATTTAGTGTCTTAGTGTTGTAATTAGTGTAAGTGTAAGAGTAAGTAGCAGCACGTATGCTAGAATTAGTATTTAATGTTAGTAGTGTGTTCTGTAAATGAACTTAGATAAGCAATATATAAAAAATTACAAAAAAAAAACTAATTACCCTTGCATACCATTTTGGTGTTTTAAAGTTGTACTCGCTTGCTCCTGTAGCTGTTGCTCACACTTTTGTAATCGTTGCTTCAGTTTTTCGTTCTCCCCTGATCTTTAAAAGAGAATGTGTACAGTATTTACAGTATAACTGACTGTTTGGCAATTGTTGTTTTCATGTTTATTGTTGTTGGTATCTATAGGATTTAAGAATTGCATTAAATTTGACACTCATATATACATGTCATCACGTTTTAAAATCATGCCATCTGCAGATATGGCTTTTCAAGTCATTTTATAGAAGGGACTTATTTAGGAGATTGGATCTTTCATAAACGTTAAATAGAACTGTTTCCGGTAGGTCTGTTTTCAGCTGTTCGAATTCCGTTAACCACAATAACAAACAAACAGCAATACTGCGATACAACATAAGGCCCTATTTACATGGAAAGAGGATGATCCTAGTGCTAGGATGATTCTAGAAGGTTCATTTGGTTTACATGCAAAAATGCGGCACTAGGATGATCCTAGCGCTAGCATCATCCTACCTCTCAGATAGGATGATCCTAGCGCTAGGATCATCCTATTCGCATGTAAACTGAATGCAGAAGACATGTCGCGCTGCACTAGGATCATCCTCTTTCCATGTAGATAGGGCCTACTAGGATTATTAAACTACATTTTTTTTCAAATTGTTTACTTTGACTAGAAAGAATTGATATCGATCGATAAACGTTATCACATAAAATGTATGTCAAATGCATGTAATACTGCGATAACAAAAATCGAATCATCTCAAATAAATTAGGAAACAATCTCGCAGGGATAATGACAAGTCAGACTCATGATTGGGCAAAAGTATATTTAGCGAATAAAAATGTTTGTAGGCTTATGCCGTTTAAGTTTTGAGGGCATCAAGTCAAGGAAACCGTGCTTGCTTTTCACCGGCTTTTAAAATTTGAGTTTATTATTTCGTTAAATTTACAAATTCAGAAAAGAAATTCAACAGACCACACAACAAAGAGAGGTCAGTCGATGCAGAGAGTTGACCCAAGTATTTTGTCGTTTAGGAGTGATGCATTCATTTTTGCGCAGTGTAAGTAGCAAATATAACATTTTAGTTACGAGGAAACAAGTGCGTTTCCAAAGATCCCAATAACTCTCTTGCAATAATGTGTTGTCGAGTAACAAGGTGCATACACTTGACACAAATTTTACACTTAACATAGTGCCTCAAGCTATTTCAAGAGCCTTATCAGTGAGAATATGTAACAATAATGCATCACAATTGATATACTAGCATTAAATTTCACATACCTTTCTTTTAAGAGACTTTGCAGTTGATTGTTGTTTTTCTGTAAAACCTCCGTGCTGTTCTTCAATTGCTGTTCGTAATGGACCCGCATCTGTACAATTCTTCAGTTTCAAAAGAGTATTTAATACATGTTACTTGAACAACGTTCCTAACTTCTACATTGTAATAAAATAATAACTCAGTAACCCGCCTGTTACCACCTAGGGCGCGAGGGAGGGGGGGGGGGGGGGGGGGGCGCGCGGAGTTTTCTGTCCATTTTCGGGTGACGGTGCGTCGATAGGCTATTAAAACCCTTACTTTATACCAGACCATGTTCAGCACCAAAAATCCCTACCCTATCCCAGACTTGCTCTCTTCCAGAAACTCTGCCTTCATACCACTGATCAGTTTCCCGGTAATAAATAATACCCTATGTTAGTATTCTATAGACCTTGACTGGATTTTATTGACAAAATGTATGATAAAACAATTTTGATGAGTAATATCTTCTTCCTAGTATCGTTAGTTTTCAATTGATAAATACTGGAGAACTCAAATTTTGCCGAAGTTACTTGACACTGGATTTCACATACAAAATCTATATTTGGAGGCACGTTTGCCCTGATTACCCATGATCCCTATTAAGCGCGAAATGGTCTATTAAGTAGCTGAGTATTTATACGACGAAAAACAGCTTTGTCACACCATCCATTTATTCACTTACACTGATGCTGTAAAATATACACATTTGATTGAAAAAAAAAACGTTGTCGGGTGTAAAGTGTAGACCATGAACGATACTACCGAAAGGTTTTATGGGAAGTGGAGGAAAACGTATTGTGTTCTCAGATAAATTACACATTACACCTGTATTATAACACAGCATTCACAAAATCATTCTCTGAATCTTTTAGGAAGAAATATATCTTAATTACTGATAAATGAAATGTTAAGTTTTATACGTCTTGTTCCCAGAAATTCGTGCCGTATCGTTAATGTTTTTTTTTTTCTCTTCGACGTTTCTTCAATTACTATACGTGCATATTGAAGGAATTAAAGGTAACAATACCAATACCTCTCTTCTTGTTCTTTTATCAACTGGCTTTCTCGTGTTTTCCACCATGATTCCCACCATTTTTCAATTTTCTTACTGGATAGATCTACCCTAGGAAATTAAGTCAATACTAAAAATTAACAAAACTCTTTTGTCCATGCTCTATTTTACTGTGACTGTCTAACATTATATTACCAATCTGCGTTTTCCTCAGTATTTATAGCTCTTCGCGAAGACATGTCTTTAGTTCCCGGCAAAAACTCATCGCTGCACATTAGTCTGTCTTAAAAACGCACTAACTGTGTATTTTGCGCAACATTTGTAAGGACAACATCTTACGTACAGCCATACTTGAATCGCAACGATGATATTCATTGGGGGTCAGCTTTAACACTAAACCCGGGTTTCTGATCAGTTTTAAAGGGGCAGTATCACGAGGTTCCACGCGCGGCACTGTTCACTATTCTTGCACCGAAATTTTGGACATATCACTGTTAAAAGTGATTTTTTTCTTTCTTCCAGCTATCAAAACGGATTTTTTGATTCAACAAATACCTTCACTTCTCGACGGCCTTTTTGAATTTGTGGAATCAAACTTGAAAACGTGGGCCGACGTTTTCAAGTTTCGACCTCGTGATACTGCCCCTTTAATTAACCTGACGACGTTGGTTCCCTACCTCTGAACTTCCATGGTAATACACCAAATGCAAATATGGCCGTCAGGCAATTTTTTGTTTGGCCAAGTTTTCAGAGAAATTAATGATATCACGTAAACAAGTGCTGCTAAGTGTATCATCTGGCAAAGTTTGAGTGTTTTTGGTTTAACGGTTGCAAAGTTATGACTCACTGAAATTTTAAGCATTTGCATGATGAGAAAAGGCATTCTATCCCCAAAGAAAAGGCATTCTATCCTCATCGATCACTAGCCTCGCTTTCATGTTTTTTCCGAAATTTGTTTGCCTATAACGTTTCCTAACATAAGAATATGGCCGTAAAAATGCACACAATGACTTATTTTGACCTGATCGTTATCATTATTCAATTGCTTTTCTTTTCTTGAGAACCTATCCAAACAAAAAAATTGTTCGACGGCCATATTTGCATTCGGTGTATTAGATCTTCAATTCCCCAACCCATCAGTTTTCCCCCTATTCGCTCTCCCTGACTGCTTTTCGAAATTATCGGGTGCACTGAATTTTTTTCTGTAAACCATTAATTTATTAATAATCAATTAACTAAGAGTTAATTATTAATAATAACTTATTGGGTACAATGTTATTTGAACAATAACTATATTACTTCAATTCAATAAAAAAAGATAACCTCCAGAAAATCAGTTCTATTGATCGAACAATAATTTAAATCACTGAAAAGATGTAAAAACAGACTACAAAAGAAACCTTGCAAAACAATAGTAATACATTTCAGCCAACATGCCTGTCAAAACTTGATTGCCATGACAACGTCACACGTCGTACGAAAAAAGATGTGTCCAACGAAACATTGAACAGCTACTGAAAAAAAACACCCTGGCCTAGAAATAAAAAAAAATTCCGCAAAAGAAAACCAACGACCTCCACTTATTCGCCGGAAGATTAAGGTTAATACATATTCCACTGAAAAGCATCGAATGTAAGTAAATACCCGGCCCTTGGTTCTGACTTGGTCCAAACTGTGACTTTTCGAGCAGTTATTCGTAGAAATACGACGGAAGTTCCCAACGACAAGAAATCTAAAAATAAACTTCCGGAGCTTTGTTTCCTTTCTCGGAAATAGAACCGGAAGTTCTAGTTCTTTGTCATATACCTCCTAAAATGGATTTATTAATATTTTATCACAATTTTTTTTATTAACTAGCGCTGAGCTGATAACTAAAATAAAATGCTATTAAGGATTCCAATATTGATTTTGAGAAGAAACCTTTATAAAACCTGATATTGTATCACTTTGTTGATATTTATTTTCCGAGAAAAATAGAACGGATGTTACATGATGCCCGATAATCCATCGCGATTCATTGATTAGGGAAATTTCCCTTGGATTTTAGAACATTCTTGGAAAACGGCTTCGGCTGTAAGAAGCTAACAACTGACGAGCTGTGAAATCATAATTTTCGGCGAAAGTGTTCTACGGGAAGAAAGAAATAGAAATGGCGTACAAAGGTAATAAGAAAACTATACCACAATTTTGTTAACGATTAGATACGAGTAAACGACCGATGTAACCAGCTTTCGATTTGAATGCGTGCGATTTACAAAAACAAAAGAAATGTGTACGCGTTTTCTGAAATACCTTTTAAAAATTGTCTGCAAAATATTTCAAAATCACAACTGTCGGTAGTTTACAGATGGCGTGATTCGAAATCGCACCTAAATCGCCGCATAGCTCACGTAAAAAGTGGCATTTAAAATCGCCACTTCACGTCCTTTGCCACCTTTTGGAGTTCATATGAGAGCCTAAGAACATAATATATTCTGCATAACATATACAGATATGAGTTAAGGCAGATGAGGCAATTCCGCTTATATCTTTATGTACAGATGATCTTTGTTTGGCTATAGATAGTTTAGTTCTGTAGTCTATCGATAATCGGTCTTACTGCATGTGAAAATCCAGTTTGTAGAACCATCGTGGTATTTTATATTTAAAAACAGTCATACTTTTCTCTGCCTTATGGTGTGAAATGGAAATGTACTTCTTTTTTTAATTAATTATGCATAATGTTGTTGAAGCGCCGAGTACCACTGTATATACCGGAAATGCAACAGTTTCACTTTTACTTTTGTGCTTTCAATGCAACCTCGTTCCCAGGGCTTCTCTCTCTTCAGCTACGTCATCATCGGGAGAGATGATGATGATGATGATCTCTCCCGATGATGACGTAGCTGAAGAAAGAGAGGCCCTGGGAACGAGGTTGCTTTCAATGACAAATTCACAGTTACGTCATGCATTTAAACCAAACAACAGTTCCCACGTACGTGTATCGATATGATTTGAGACTGTTAGGGATCCAACACGAAGAAGCAATCCAAAACTTTTCGGATTGCAGGTAGAGCTTGAACAGGCATATTATTGGCCACTCCGAAAAATACCATAATACTCTTTTATGCGCAGGCTCAGCCTCACCGGGGTGTAATTATTCAAGTCTCCTTTGTTAGAATGGCACAATGGAATTCAGAGTACATGTAGGAATGCAAGGACGTAGCATTGTGTGTTCTCATACAAATGTGCACCGCATGCAAATTGCCACGAAGTTGAAGCATAGCACGTGCAGTTCGTGCTGAAAACAAAAGAAATCGGAAATAAAAAATGAGGCTTACATCAAGCACCACCCAAACCTGCACTTTAAAGAGTATTATTTTAATAGTTTCTGGAGTGGGCAATTGCAACTTGTATTATCGGTGCATCTAAAATGGGCAATGTACAATGCAAAAGTAGCCAAGGTGCCATCGAGCACAGTATTAGCTCACCATATGTGCTCCTCTCCATTACTTATTAACATATATTTTCCAATTACTTTGTATACCTTTTAATAATATCACTTATATTTATGTATGTAAATCTAATTATTTATGGTTTGGAGAAAATAAAAATGAATGAATGACTACAACGACAGGCAATTTTCTCTTGTCTGGGTATGCGGGGAGTTATATACAGCTAACATCACCTTCTAAAATGTTTTTCTTTCTTTTAATTTTTAGCATTTGAAGGATTGATGATTTCTGAACGGTCAAGTTACATTGCCGTAGTTGCCATTGATTTTGGAACAACGTATAGCGGCTTCGCGTTTGCCTTTAATCACAAGGAAGGAGAAGGGGGGATTCACATGAACAAAACCTGGGGCCATGATCAGGGCCATTCAACGCTGAAAACTCCTACCTCTTTGCTCCTTCGTCCTGATGGTCAATTTGATTCATTTGGATACGAAGCAGATGAAAAATACGCCAACTTTGTTAATGGGGAAGACCACGAGTATCTGTACTTCAAGCAGTTTAAGATGACACTTCATAAATCGGAGGTACTACGTATTTAATCTTATAATTATGCATTTACAGAGTTAGCTATAGAGCTGTAACTTGTTTCTTGATGATAACATGATACCATTACTTTTGTATACCACAATAAATGATTATTTCATGCACTTCTGCACTAAATAAGCAGTCAATCCAATCGAGCGGTCGATGATGTGATCCCCGTATATTCTGGCTGGTGTATTATCGTTATTATTGCTATTTTCGTTTAGTGTTTTTTGTTTTCTTTTTCTTTGTAATACTTTTCCTATTTTACTGTCTACTTTGTAGCTCTTTGTCGTTATGCTCTCCTTATTGATTTCTTAGAAGCCGAAGTTTTCTTGGAGTGTTTATGTTAATATAAATTTATTATGTATTGGAAACAAAACGCTCAATGCTCATTGGCCACAATAAGGTGAAGTGAGAAGAGCGTTTCGAGATTTTGGGCGAACGGTTTTGACGAATAATACCGTGATTGTCTGCTTGATGAATTGTGTCTCTTATCATTTGTTTGTTTTCATTGTAGACTTTGGACCGTAACACCAAGTTAACAGCACGGAATGGTAGAGAATTAGATGCTCTTCTGGTGTTCTCCCATTCAATAAGATACCTTAAAGATCGAGCTATCGAAATAATCCGTGAGGTGACTGGTGACGAGGGCTACTGTGCTATGGACATGCAATGGGTCATAACGGTACCCGCAATTTGGAAACCTGCGGCTAAGCAATTTATGAGAGAGGCTGCATATCAGGTGATATTATTGTCATTTTTTTTTTGCATTGGGGGAAGGTGTAGAGTTAAAAATGGAGGCTATCATCACAGTTTGTGGGAGTTAATGTCCCTTGAATATCGGACCTTTTAAATTGCAATCGGTGGAGGGTGTTTTGCTAATATACAGCGAAAGTGACATATACAGATAGTTAAGTAATAGATAAATTATGAGCGGCAGAACTGCATACAGTTCTATTGCGAATTACGGGGGGTGACAACTCTAACAAACGCTGTTTGAGCAATACTGTGTGGAACTGAAAGTTGTCCCGAAAATTTGGAATATCTTCCCGATTTTTTCGGAGACATTCTCGCAAAACTTTCAAACTTCCCGAAATTTTAACAACATTATCTCTTTTTTCTCCGAAAATTTTTCAAGTCTCCCGATTCCCGGCAAAATCTCCAGATTCCCGGAAGAATTTTGTTTTTCTCCCGAAACAGGCCTTCTTAGAGTTGTCACCCCCCCGTTGTTGTGTGCGAATTATATTTTATCTGCCTTCTGAAAGAACAATAGCGATGAAGTTATTGGCATTTCTATTGTGTAAGTGTAGCTGTTCTGTATCAGGATTAAAAAACTTTCACTAGATTTGTATTTTCCTTATGAATTATTAGTGAATTTTAGAAAATAATTTCTCACATACCATTACTAAGTGATGAACCATGCAGCCGAACGGATTCAATTCCTCGCATGACACTTATATTTATTAATATTTTGTCCTGAATAAGTTACATGTATATTGAAAGATGGTTCGCTCATTCCACTGTACCGTTTTAACAACACACTCCCCATTCCTGTGTAGAAGTGCTTATAAAGAACTGATAATACACGCAAGTCTTTCCTCGTTCACCTTGCGGCAGCTTTCTTTCTTATGCACACCAGAGTTGAAAAAACGGGATGATTTTAATCATCCATGCAGTTTATTCTGGCTATTAAAATAGAGTATAACGCAGGTACAGAAAGCATTTGGCTTGTGCTCAGTATGGTAATCCTTTCTCATTAAAAGGCTGGTATTGCATCCACTGAAAACCCTGAACAATTACTTATTGCCTTGGAACCAGAGGCTGCATCTGTGTACTGCAGAGAAAAGAAGATGAGGGACTTCACCAGTGAGAGGGGAGATGCTGGTGTATCAGATGTCTTTGCACGCCCTGGAGCAAAATATTTGGTGATTGACGTTGGAGGTAAACTATGTTTGCAATAAACATTAACATCATATTAATAGTAATTAATTGTCATGATTGTCCGACAATAGACCGGTTTCGAGTTCACCAAGACAACTGAATAAAAAAGCTAAAGGCACAATTTACTGGGTTAGTCTTGCTCTGAAGTAAATATTCACAAATACCAGCAGCAAGATGATTTTTTTACAACTCTGTGTATTGTTTATTTCTAAGCTTCAGCACCTTTTCGCCGGTAGTTTGTGAATAGTTTACTTCAGATTGAGACTAATGCTGTAAAAATGTGTCGTTATAGTGTTTGTATTGACTCAAAAAGGGATTATTGGGGCCTAATGTAGTCTAGGTTGGAAAAGATATGTCACACTTTGCGCCGTCACGAGATATTGTACCAAATATGTGGAAACAAGCTTTGGGAGGAGGTGAGAGGTTCAATAGTAGTTAAAGAGCGAGGCTTTAGGCTATTTTTCTAACTTGATTTACTACATCCTTAATACAAAATGTAGTACAAAATGCTTCTTTATCGCACACCTCTGGAAGTGTAGGTACCTTTTTCCTCAAAATAAGGATGATGCGTATCTATGAAGATCTCCATGACAGCCATTTCCATGGAAACAAAAAATGTATGTCACCTAATACAAATTCTTTGGGATGATCTCAAATGCATTCGAATCAAATATAAATCAAATTGGTTTAGTTTTAGCTAAGAATCATTTTATGTTGTTCCCCGACAAACACAGGATACATAATTAATAACAGGCAGATTCATAAAATACAGACCATAAGCTTTAATGTGATACCAATAATGTGATACGTGCAGGCAAAAACACTCCTCTCGCCATTTCCCTCGCTGGCTCTCTTCATACGCTTGCTCGTTACTCTCGGCTTTGCCGCTCGCATACGACACTCCGGGAAAACCTAAATAGCGGTTAATGGTGGTGAGTGGTACAGTTGTCATTCGTTTATAGTGTAAATAATATTTTCTGTAGGTGGAACCCTAGATGTGACGGCTCATGAAATAATGACAAATGGCAATATTAAAGAAATATTCCAAGTAACCGGAGGACCGTACGGTGGCACTAAAGTTGACGAGGAGTTCGTTTCCCTACTTAAGCGATTCTTTGGGTTTTCGGTAGTGGAGAACTTTCGTACAAGGTACCCTGGAGAATGGCTAGAAATGATGAATGAATTTGAAATGAAGAAGAGAGGACGGCGAGCCTTCGAGGGTGAGACGACGAGACTTCGACTTCCACGTGTCTTAACAGCATTGATCTCGGGCCACGGTGGGCCTGCTCTTACCATTAACGGCGTCCGATTCGTCAGGAATGAATACCTCTGTTTGGAGTATATGTCAATGAAAAAGTTATTCGAGCCAGTTGTGAATGGAATAGTGAACCACCTGACTAATCTTCTTCAAAATCGCTTTTGTCAAGGATTGCAGTTTTTCTTTTTGGTGGGAGGCTTTGCTCAATCTGCTCTTCTACAAGACGCCATCAGAAAGAAATTCAACAACGGGTAACAGCTTTAACATTCGGTTCCAAAATAAAATTATAATATATAAATACAACAACAGGATGCTTGTAAAAAGGTCCATAAGACCGCATCTACGTAGCTTTTATTTCATTCTCTAACTGAATGGCAGTCACTCGCATAATATTCAGTTTGTGTGTAAGTGCATGTGTAATAGACCCTATTCATAAATGGCCGCCGATTTATTTATTCTTTTATATTCATGCTAATCAGCCCAACTAGCCTCATTTTAGAGCAAAAATTCTTATTAATTTTGCACATGCTAACGAGGCTAGTTGGGCTGATTAGCATGAATATAAAAGAATAATAAACCGGCCGCCATTTATGAATAGGGTCAATAAGAGCATGACTTTTATACAAGATGGAGCACCAGCTCACACAGCCCAAGCCGCTCAGACATGGTGCAGAAAAAAATACCAAATTTTAACAGAAAAAATGAATGGCCTGCTAATTCAACACACCTCAATCCAGTAGAAATTCTGTGGAGCATTATCGGCGGATTACATACAGGGATGTTGTCACCGAAGACAATGACAGAGCTGAAAACGCGAATACGCCAGGCATGGAGAAAGGAGCCCTTGACAACCTTGCAGGAGTTGGCCCATTCGATGCTGCGACGCCCTAAAACATCTTAAAAATAAACTTAAGAGGACATGCAGGCTACTGATATTATCTATGCAAACATGACAGTTTTGGATAGCGATATTTTTTTCTGTACAAAAAGGGTATGAAAGTTTGAAACACCCTGTATTACTGCAGATTTTAGTTCAGTTTACAAATATCACTTGTTTGAGTTGAAGGACCAAAAAGTTAACATGTTTTCTTCATCCAACAGGTACAAAGTTTTGGTTCCCATCGATGCAAGTATTGCAGTTATGCAAGGAGCAGTGATGTTCGGTCAAAAGCCACAAATTATTGATTCCAGAATGATGTCCACGACTTATGGGTTTGAAATCTACCGGCACTTTGATCCCAATCTTCACCCCATAGAGAAGAAACGTGTTGTCGAAGGCGTTGCTTGGTGTAAAGATATCTTTGCCGTCTTCGTTACAGAAAATGATATTGTTAAAGTTGGAGAAATTAAGCGATTTCCAAATTACCAGCCCGTAGAAGGAAGTCAGACAAGCGCTACCTTCAATTTTTTCACTTCCACCAACCCAGAAGCAAAATACATAACGGATGCTTCAGTGGGACCGTCGATAGGAAACGTCGTTGTCAAGTCACCTGATATCTCAAGGGGCACCAACCGAAAAATTGACTTGTGCGTCTATTTCGGTGGCACCGAAATTAAAGCAACAGCTATCGATTTGACAAGCCGTAACACTGCCACCACTTATCTAGACTTTCTGTGTAGGCGTTAGCGAACATTGTTTTTATGACTTCTTTTTCGATTAAATACGTACCTGCTATGCTTGATGTAAAAAAATATATTGGTTTTTAAAATTCATTGAAAATTGTCAGGTAGCCATAATAGTAGGTATCAACTATGTAGTAAAAATATGTAAGATCGCGGGACTCCAATCACGTTCAACTTTCACATAAATTTTCGCGAGTGTTTTAAAATATGACAGATACAAAGGCGCAAGAGAAAGCCAACACTCTCGGTATAAAAAATTAACATTAATGTGAAACAAATCGCGATTTTGGGCAATAAACAGACAGCCGTTGGAGTTACCATCTTTTAACGACAACTCCCTATTAGGCATATATTTCACGTTCGACGTACGTCTGAAGTCCTGCTACGACAGACTCCAAACTAGTGCAACTAATAAACGTCAACGTTTACGCCCTATCCATTCCTGGCTGCTGAGTTTCTATATATATATATTTTTTTGAAGTAGATTTTTTATATTATATACTCCTTTATATACAAAAACATTTTTTATAGGAAGGTTGAGGTCGAGAGGGCTCCTGCTTATAACCTGGCAGCCTGAGATTCAGTTAAAGGGGCTATTTCACCAGATTGTAGCTATAATATCACTTTGAAAAGCCAAAAGATCATTTTTGTGTCAAAGGAAATTAATGCCCCAGTTTTGTTACCGATAAATGTGTGATTTTAGCGGCGGATGGCCGGGATGGAAATGGACTGCAACTTGAAAAGTTAAGGGTCAAATTTTCAAGTTGTCTCCCCGTATCTTTAACCCTATTCGGCCTGGGCTTTTTTTGAGTTCCTGAACCTGGGGGGGGGGGGCACATTGTGCTTGGTAACTTCAAGAACATTAAGGCTATGACAATGAAACCTAGAGGGTACATAGTACGTCCAAAACTGTCTCCTTTGCGGTCCGCACAAAGGAACGATGACGTCATATGACGTAGTTATTAGGTAATTAGTTATACGGCCGCCATCTTGGATCCGCCATCTTGGATTTCTGAATTTTTTTTAAAAACCGTCCAAATTGACGCAAAATTAATCAAAACCAATAAATAAACGTTAAATGAAGTAAAAATACAAAAGGTATACCAATAAACATTGTTTTTCTTCATTCAAAGGTATAAATATGCAAATTCCCAAAAACATAGCTGTCAAAATCTTGTTGCCATGGAAGCGTCAAGTCACATGATCAAAAAATTGTCATATGAAATTGTTGCCAGATAGATTTTAGGAAAAGTCACAAAGTTTGATGGCGTTTGAATACATATTAAAGAAGTTATGAATGTTGAAAGTTAGCGCGGGCACTTTGTGCCCCCCCCCCCCCCCCCCCCCCCCCCCCACCCCCAGGCCGAATAGGGTTAAAAAATCGATAAAAAATAATGTGGTTTGTTCTCCCTTTATAGAATTCAATTTATTCCTTTTTTAGGTTCAAACGAGCTATGTAGTACATGATTAAAAGTACTTATCAGTAAGGTTAGCAGAGTTTGATAAAAAATCAGCCAAATATTCGTGACATGGTGCCATTAAGAACCTTTGAATTATTCCGGCAGGTCATTAAAGATTGAGAGATCTCCGGTTTATTAAGAGATGGGAAGAAAAGCTTAATCTGGCAGTTTGACGGTATATATATTTTGTTGTTTTTTGGATAAAACTATTAAAGACTCTCGGTCTACCAGGATGTTTTAATTGTAGTCCCTATCCTCGGTGAATAAAAAAGATCGTTAATCAAGGCATTATTTTCGGGTGAAAAATAATCATTTTTTCAATCGAAAATAATGCCTTGATTAAGGATCTTTTTTATACCAAATGATACCAAAAACAAGCAAATAGTGGCTTATTAGCACTATCATGAAAATGTTTAAATTCCGCAAAATTCATTAAAATCCAGGGTAGCGGCCATCTTAGCTGTCATTTTTAATGACATCACAGGTCCCTATACAGCAGCATCATTACTTATAATGACAATAATAATCATATTAAGATATATCTTATCTCAAACCCAAAAGAGATTGCAACCTCCAGAGCTAGCTAGTAAATCGAGAGTCCTTAATGATGCCTTCATTTAGCATTTAGACATATTCCGTTTGTTCGTGTTCTTTGATTCGACATAAAACCTCTCCAGATCGGATTAGTCTTCCTCCGCCATCTTTAAGGCCGGGCCATAGATAGCAGACAACATCTTCTTCTTGGTTCTGCTGGGCTGATGAATGCATCTTTGCTGCAGGTAACTTGAAACTATCGCGATATCCCAACTTCTTGTGGATATCTTTATTGAATTTAGATGACTGGTACTCGAGAATCATCGGTGGGAGCTGAGTAACCATTCGCCAAGACAGCCGGAAGCAAGCTATGATATACCGATCGAGTCCTTGAAGCAAATGGAAAGCTGGTGTGAACATACAGGACTTATCCTCTTCGCACCATTTGTCCCATTTCGTAAAGACTATGTCTAGAAAATCCTAAAATAAATAAAGGTTAATGTTAAAAACACTTCATGCTCAAAACTCTGTTTGATTTTGTATCCTTATTTAAGTATTTCATTCGATATATATTCAGACTTGTTCACGTTTAAAACTCGGTTCATATCGCTTTCAAACAATACGGTAGTTTGTTTCTTCGAACTAACACCCGTATTTTCCGTACCAAACTATATTCACTTTCGAATTCTACGTAGTTCCTTGATTATTACACTGTACTTGTCAAGTTGACAGGTACATGATAGCGCTCCGCGTCAAATTCCTCTTCTATCAGACATTTTATTTCTATATTATTTTTATTTTCTTCCCCGGACATTTTAGAGACCTTTAACTCTTATTTCTTGAACGTTGCTGTTAATTGTTATTGTCAATAAAAATGTAAATCGATTGATTATTTCCATATAAAAACGTTATTCATTAACTTCCAGTAGAGTTTAAAGGAAACCTGTATATAGCAGTCACCCTGTATATAACGGTCACCTGGCCATTTCCCAAGGGTGACCGTTATATACAGGTTTGACTGTCTGAAGTCTGAAGTCTGAAGTCTGAAGTCTGAAGTCTGAAGTCTGAAGTCTGAAGTCTGAAGTCTGAAGTCTGAAGTCTGAAGTCTGAAGTCTGAAGTCTGAAGTCTAAAGTCTGAAGTCTGAAGTCTGAAGTCTGAAGTCTGAAGTCTGAAGTCTGAAGTTTAAAGTCCGAAGTCTGAAGTCCCTCCTCGGCTTTCGTAAATTACAGCTATCCAATTGCAAAAAGTTGTAATCGGATAGCTGTAATTGAACACCCACGTGACCGCGCGCCAATTGCGTAAGAAATAGGCGCGCGGATGACCAATTAGAGAATTCTGTTATTGATACGATTATTATTATAATTGCTATTTTTTGCGATTGAATTGATGGCAATTTAGAGCAAAAACTGAAGTCTTCATCACTCTTCACAAGGAAACTGAACATACCACCATGAGTGAATCAAGGTTGCAATTTTCTGCAGTTTCCTTCAACGAAAGCAAAATTCCGTCCATGGCATCCTTTGGGTACTCTGATCTCTCTCCCCACGTGGTACAATTGAAAAAAAATTGGAAAGTATCATCGGGATGTTCGGCACCATCCTTGTGCAACTGAAAAAGGAGTAACATTTCGCAACTTAACTTGTGAGTATTATGAAACGTTTATGGAGAACTCATTATGTTTGACCTGCAATCGTTTAAAGGGATTTACATTTGATCAACAACCGAGCAAACACATTTACACGCACTGTCTCTGTAGCTTACTGGCAATACACCACTTTCATAATGGCGGCCGATTTATTTATTCTTTTATATGTATGTTAATTAGCCTCACCGGCCTCGTTGGCGTGTGCAAAATTCAAAAGAATTTTTACTCTAAAACGAGGCCGGTGAGGCTAATTAACATACATATAAAAGAATAAATAAATCGGCCGCCATTATGAAAGTGGTGTATATGGCAACTGTATTATGAACAGCCAAACGACGTATTTTCATTGAAGTAAACATAAACAAAATCGTCCATTTTAGCACATACTGCTTTAGGTTAACTAGTATGACATTGTTTATCATGTTTATAAAATTATAGTGCTTTCTTTTTTTAGAAACCAAATCTTGCCTCTACAAAATTTAGCAAGTTGTTTTGGCACTGAATTGCTTTTACCATCACATTGAAAAAACGGTTTCGTTCCTGTCTGAAAGAAAAAAATATACAAACTTTTAGGAATCTTTATCTTAAGTTTCCAAAATACTATTTCGCTTTAATGTTAACTGTTAAATACCCAGTTTTGCTCAATATGCATTTCGCGTGCGAGCATCGGTGGCTATTTTCTTGATGTTGAAAAATCCTGTAGGTGTTGTCCGTTTGCATCGGCCATGTCAGTCGTTAAACATTGCTCTTAACCGTTTATTCAAGTACATTATTTATCAAGCAACACTTAGTTAAATGTATTTTAATACTATAGCAACTTTGAAGAGAACATAAGCAAAAGACTATATAATTCCTTTCCACGCGATTGACTGTTTTCCACGAGAAAAGCAAAATCCCGGAAAACAATAAAAGCCTCACCTCCGTGCAATCCAAAACAATAATAGAGGCGTGTGAAGCATAATGGACAATACTAGGTCTTTAACGGCCTTATTTTTGTTCAAACACGCATGCATTTGATAATGAATCGTTTATTGTAATTTTTTCAATGTTTGTCGATGAGAAACAGCTTCAAGATACATTGCTGGTGAAAGTAAATGGGTGTATCGCTTAAGATATTTTATGAAACGTTACGATTTGTTTAAAAGGCTATATCTAGCTACTTACAAAAATACATAGAAAATGTAATAATCAGACCCGATTATTCTCACCTCAACAGTATAGTCAAGGATAGCTTTTTCTTTCAATTAGAAAAAATAAATGAATTGTAGAGTTTACAAGGCAAAAACAAAAATAAGGTATTTTTTAACTTGTTTACTTGATATAAACCAAATTAGCTGAGGACCATGATTTTTGCATGATTTCGAGCTGGGAGCTAAGTTGAACACCGCGAGAGACGAACATCCAACAGAAAACGATATTCCTGACAATTTATGGCGAAGCCTTACTGTTACAATATTGTTTAATATTATTAAAATGGCGAATAATTTTCGGTATTTTATATCATACCTTCCTTTTATTAATAAGAAATTTTCCCATTTCTGCAGCACAACCAATCATCTTTTTAGTCAACTCCTTAAACAAGTCAATTCCAGCTTCCTTTGCCCTTATTGCTTGTTCATAGGCAGTCTACATCAAAACAAGATCATCCAAAAAACACTGTAATAGCTACAATTATTAACAGAAGTAGTTGGGGAGGTTGTAAAAATGAATAGCATAAGTGATGAATTACATCAATGCTCTTTAACGTTAAATAACTATCATCTGTCAATCGTCATCTGGTTTGCTTCAAAATCCTCTTGTCGGGGAGGAAGAGGAGCAAAACAACTGTTGCAAAAAAATGGATTTGCACTCGTTTCCCTTTCCCGACGAGAGGATTTTGAACCGAACGGCCTGGCTGCTAAGTCAAGCCAACGGCCGCCCGTATCGACGCTCATGCTACAACGGATCAAGGAAGCGAGAAGTTTTAATTTATTCGTTGCATTTATCGTCTCAATGAATCCTTATATTTTGGTCATTGAGGATTCCTGTTGTGAGCCTGGGCTCCCTTTGATTTCAAAAATCAAAAAAGGTCAATCATCATACCATGCGACCTTTATGACTCC
Source organism: Dendrophyllia cribrosa (assembly GCA_024195265.1). Taxonomy (NCBI): domain Eukaryota; kingdom Metazoa; phylum Cnidaria; class Anthozoa; order Scleractinia; family Dendrophylliidae; genus Dendrophyllia; species Dendrophyllia cribrosa. Next base: position 2,325,284 of record JAJLRJ010000012.1, on the reverse strand, counting down.
AAGTTTTATTATCACAGCTTTAACACATTTTAAGGTGCAAAAGGAAATGCAAGCACCTCCCTCAGTCCGAGTAATACTGTCTAAATCAGATTATACTAGCAAGTTGTTCCAATATTTATTGGAGGTTTACGGTATTAAGCTAATCCAGGATTAGAGGTAGTAATTGCACTCATTCAAACAGTGCAACAAGTGTCAATTATTGTAAGATACATGTACCTCTAGTATGATGCAGGCTAGTCTTGGATAATAAACGTAAATGAAATCGTCATCTTTATTCTGGTATA